>JASJOG010000167.1:240000-242500 GCA_030142905.1 Heliopora coerulea | reverse complement strand
TCATGGATAGCGTTAAGTTGTCGCGAGAATATCTCGTGCACTTAAATTGAATAAAAACTCGCCTCCAATCCCAAACCCTAACCCTAACCCTAACCCTAAACCTAACCCTAACCCTAACCCTAAAACTAACCCTAACCCTAAACCTAACCTTAACCCTAACCATAACCCTAACCCTATCCCTAACCCTAAACCTAACCCTAACCCTAACCCTAACCCTAACCCTAACCCTAACCCTAACTCTAACCCTAACTCTAACCCTAACCCTAACCTAACCCTAAACCTAACCCTAACACTAACCCTAACCCTGACGATAACCCTAACCCTAACCCTAACTATAACTCTAACCCTAACCTTAACCCTAATCTAACCCTAACCCTAACCCCAACCCTAACCCTAACCGTAACAGTAACCCTAACCCTGACCCTAACATTAACCTAACCCATAGGTAGAGCTGCGGACCGGTATCCCGAAGGTGCGAGTTCAAATCCCGCTCGAGTCAACATTTTTCAGTTGACTTTGGCAGTGTAGGTTAATTGTGAAGTTATCGTTTCATAATACCCTGAGGATGATTCTGAAATAGAATTGAAACACCGCACATCCATACTCATGGATAGCGTAAAGTTCTCTCGAGAATATCTCGTGCACTTAAATTAGATAAAAACTCGCCTCCAATCCCTGTGGACTCGATAGCTCAACAGGTAGAGCGGCGGACCGGTATCCCGAAGGTGCGAGTTCAAATCCCGCTCGAGTCAACATTTTTCAGTTGACTTCGGCAGTGTAGGTTAATTGTGAAGTTATCGTTTCATAATACCCTGAGAAAGATTCTGAAATAAAATTGAAACACTGCACATCCATCCTCATGGATAGCGTTAAGTTGTCGCGAGAATATCTCGTGCACTTAAATTGAATAAAAACTCGCCTCAAATCCCTGTGGACTCGATAGCTCAACAGGTAGAGCAGCGGACCGGTATCCCGAAGGAGCGAGTTGAAATCCCGCTCGAGTCAATATTTTTAAGTTGACTTCGGCAGTGTAGGTTAATTGTGAAAATATCGTTTCATAATACCCTGAGGAAGATTCTGAAATAGAATTGAAACACTGCACATCCAACCTCATTGATAGCGTTAAGTTGTCGCGAGAATATCTCGTGCACTCAAATTGAATAAAAACTCGCATCCAATCCCTAAACCTAACCCTAACCCTAACCCTAACCCTAACCCTAACCCTAACCCTAACCCTAACCCTATCCCTAACCCTAACCTTAACCATAACCCTAACCCTAATCCTAACCCTAACCCTAACCCTAACCTAACCCTAACCCTAACCTTCAACCTATCCCTAACCCTAACCCTAACCCTAACCCTGACCCTAACACTAACCTAACCTAAAGGTAGAGAGGCGGACCAGTATCCCGAAGGTGCGAGTTCAAATCCCTCTCGAGTCAACATTTTTCAGTTGACTTCGGCAGTGTAGGTTAATTGTGAAGTTATCGTTTCATAATACCCTGAGGAAGATTCTGAAATAGAATTGAAACACTGCACATCCATCCTCATGGATAGCGTTAAGTTGTCGCGAGAATATCTCGTGCACCTATATTGGATAAAAACTCGCCTCCAATCCCTGTGGACTCGATAACTCAACTGGTAGAGCGGCGGACCGGTATCCCAAAGGTGCGAGTTCAAATCCCGTTCGAGTCTACATTTTTCAATTGACTTCGGCTGTGTATGTTAATTGTGAAGTTATCGTTTCATAATACCCTGAGGATGATTCTGAAATAGATTTGAAACACTGCACATCCATCCTCATGGATAGCGTTAAGTTGTCGCGAGAATATCTCGTGCACTTAAATTGAATAAAAACTCGGCTCCAATATCTAACTCTAACCCTAACCCTAACCCTAACCCTAACCCTAACCCTGATCCTAACCCTAACCCTAACTCTAACCTAACCCTAACCCTAACCCTAACCCTAACCCTAACCCTAACCCTAACCCTAACCCTAACCCTGACCCTAACCCTAACCTAACCTAAAGGTAGAGCGGCGGACCG
Source organism: Heliopora coerulea (assembly GCA_030142905.1). NCBI lineage: Eukaryota > Metazoa > Cnidaria > Anthozoa > Scleralcyonacea > Helioporidae > Heliopora > Heliopora coerulea. Next base: position 240,454 of record JASJOG010000167.1, on the reverse strand, counting down.
GTATCCCGAAGGTGCGAGTTGAAATCCCGCTCGAGTCAACATTTTTCAGTTGACTTCGGAAGTGTAGGTTAATTGTGAAGTTATCGTTTCATAATACTTTGAGTATGATTATGAAATAGAATTGAAACACTGCACATCCATCATCATGGATAGCGTTAAGTTGTCGCGAGAATATCTCGGGCACTTAGATTGGATAAAACTCGCTCCAATCTCAGTGGACTCGATAGCTCAACAGGTAGAGCGGCGGACCGGTATCCTGAAGGAGCGATTTCAAATCCCGCTGGAGTCAACATTTTTCAGTTGACTTCAGCAGTGTAGGTTAATTGTGAAGTTATCGTTTCATAATACCGTGAGGATGATTCTGAAATAGAATTCAAACACTGCACATCCATCCTCATGGATAGCGTTAAGTTGTCGCGAGAATATCTCGTGCACTTAAATTGAATAAAAACTC
>JASJOG010000167.1:195000-237500 GCA_030142905.1 Heliopora coerulea | reverse complement strand
AGTTCAAATCCCGCTCGAGTCAACATTTTTCAGTTGACATCGGCAGTGTAGGTTAATTGTGAAGTTATCGTTTCATAATACCCTGAGGATGATTCTGAAATAGAATTGAAACTCTGCACATCAATCCTCATGGATAGCGTTAAGTTGTCGCGAGAATATCTCGTGCACTTAAATTGGATAAAAACTCGCCTCCAATCCCTGTGGACTCGATAGCTCAAAAGGTAGAGGAGCGGACAGGTATCCCGAATGTGCGAGTTCAAATCCCGCTCTGGTCAACATTTATCAGTTGACTTCGGCAGTGTAGGTTAATTGTGAAATTATCGTTTCATATTACCCTGAATATGATTCTGAAATATAATTTAAACACTGCACATCCATCCTCATGGATAGAGTTAAGTTGTCGCGAGAATATCTCGTGCACTTAAATTGGATAAAAACTCGCCCTAAATCCTTGTGGACTCGATAGCTCAACAGGTAGAGCGGCGGACCGTCATCCCGAATAAGCGAGTTCAAATCCCGCTCGAGTCAACATTTGTCAGTTGACTTCGGCAGTGTAGGTTAAGTGAGAAGTTATCGTTTCATAATACCCTGAGGAAGATTCTGAAATAGAATTGAAACACTGATCATCCATCCTCATGGATAGAGTTAAGTTCTCTCGAGAATATCTCGTGCACATAAATTGGATAAAAACTCGCCTCCAATCCCTGTGGACTCGATAGCTCAACAGGTAGAGCGGCGGACCGGTATCCTGAAGATGCGAGTTCAAATCCCGCTCGAGTGAAAATTTTTCAGTTGACTTCGGCAGTGTACGTTAATTGTGAAGTTATCGTTTCATAATACCCTGAAGATGATTCTGAAATAGAATTGAAACACTGCAAATCCATCCTCAATTATAGCGTTAAGTTGTCGCGAGAATATCTCGTGCAATTAAATGGGATAAAAACTCGCCTCCAATCCCTGTTGACTCGATAGCTCAACAAGTGGAGCGGCGGACCTGTATCCCGATGGTGCGAGTTGAAATCCCGCTCGAGTCAACATTTTTCAGTTGACTTCAGCAGTGTAGGTTAATTGTGAAGTTATCGTTTCATAATACCCTGAAGATGATTCTGAATTAGAATTGAAACACTGCACATCCATCCTCATGGATAGCGTTAAGTTGTCGCGAGAATATCTCGTGCACTTAAATTGATTAAAAACTCGTCTCCAATCCCTGTGGACTCGATAGCTCAACGGGTAGAGCGGCGGACCGATATCCCGAAGGTGCGAGTTCAAATCCCGTTCGAGTCAACATTTTTAAGTTGACTTCGGCAGTGTAGGTTAATTGTGAAGTTATCGTTTCATAATACCCTGAGTATTATTCTAAAATAGAATTAAAACACTGCACATCCATTCTCATGGATAGCGTTAAGTTTTCGCGAGAATATCTCGTGCACTTAAATTGGATAAAAACTCGCCTCCAATCCCGGTGGACTCAATAGCTCAACAGGTAGAGCGGCGGACCGGTATCCCGAAGGTGCGAGTCAAATTCCGCTCGAGTCAACATTTTTCAGTTGACTTCGATAGTGTAGGTTAATTGTGAAGTTATCGTTTCATAATACCCTGAGGACGATTCTGAAATAGAATTGAAACACTGCACATCCATCCTCATGGATATCTATAAGTTGTCGCGAGAATATCTCGTGATTTAAACTGGATAAAAACTCGCCTCCAATCCCTGTTGATTCGATAGCTCAAAAGGTAGAGCGGCGGACCGGTATCCGAAGGTGCGAGTTCAAATCCCGTTCGAGTCAACATTTTTCAGTTGACTTCGGCAGTGTAGGTTAATTGTGAAGTTATCGTTTCAAAATACTCTGAAGATGATTCTGAAATAGAATTGAAACACTGCAAATCCATCCTCATGGATAGCGTTAAGTTGTCGCGAGAATATCTCGTCTAGTTAAATTGAATAAAAACTCGCCTCCAATCCCTAACCCTAACCCTAACTCTAACCCTAACCCTAACCCTAACCTAACCCTAACCCAACTCTAACCGTAACCCTAACCCTAACCCGAACCTTAACCCTAACCCTAACCCTAACCCTAACCCTAACGCTAACCCTAACCCTAACCCTAACCCTAACCCTAACCCTGACCCTAACCCTAACCTAACCTAAAGGTAGAGCGGCGGACCGGTATCCGAAGGTGCGAGTTGAAATCCCGCTCGATTCAACATTTTTCAGTTGACTTCGGCAGTGTAGGTTAATTGTGAAGTTATCGTTTCATGATACTCTGAGGATGATTCTGAAATAGAATTGAAACACTGTAAATCCATCCTCATGGATAGCGTTAAGTTGTCGCGAGAATATCTCGTGTAGTTAAATTGAATAAAAACTCGCCTCCAATCCCTAACCATAACCCTAACCCTAACCCTAACCCTAACCCTAACTCTAACCCTAACCCTAACCCGAACCTTACCCTAACCCAACCCTAACCCAACCCTAACCGTAACCCTAACCGTAACCCTAACCTTAACCCTAACCCTAATCCTAACCCTTAACCTAACCCTAACCCTAACCCTAACGCTAACCCAAACCCTAACCCTAACCCTAACCCTAACCCTAACCCTAACACTAACCCTAATCCTAACCCTAACCTTAACCCTAACCTTAACCCTAACTCTAACCCTAACCCTAACCCTAACCCTAACACTAACCCTAACCCTAACCCTAACCCTAACCCTAACCCTAACCCTAATCCTAACCCTAACATTAACCCTAACCCTAACCTTAACCTAACCTAAAGGTAGAGCGGCGGACCGGTATCATGAAGGTGCGAGTTCAAATCCCGCTCGAGTCAACATTTTTCAGTTGACTTCGGCAGTGTAGGTTACTTGTGAAGTTATCGTTTCATAATACCCTGAGGATAATTCTGAAATAGAATTTAAACACTGCACATCCATCTTCATGGATAGCGTTAAGTTGTCGCTAGAATATCTCGTGCACTTAAATTGGATAAAAACTCGCCTCCAATCCCTGTCGACTCGATAGCTTAACAGGTAAAGTGGCGCACCGGTATCCCGAAGGTGCGAGTTCAAATCCCGCTCGAGTCAACATTTTTCAGTTGACATCGGCAGTGTAGGTTAATTGTGAAGTTATCGTTTCATAATACCCTGAGGATGATTCTGAAATAGAATTGAAACACTGCACATCAATCCTCATGGATAGCGTTAAGTTGTCGCGAGAATATCTCGTGCACTTAAATTGGATAAAAACTCGCCTCCAATCCCTGTGGACTCGATAGCTCAAAAGGTAGAGGAGCGGACAGGTATCCCGAATGTGCGAGTTCAAATCCCGCTCTGGTCAACATTTATCAGTTGACTTCGGCAGTGTAGGTTAATTGTGAAATTATCGTTTCATATTACCCTGAATATGATTCTGAAATATAATTTAAACACTGCACATCCATCCTCATGGATAGAGTTAAGTTGTCGCGAGAATATCTCGTGCACTTAAATTGGATAAAAACTCGCCCTAAATCCTTGTGGACTCGATAGCTCAACAGGTAGAGCGGCGGACCGTCATCCCGAATAAGCGAGTTCAAATCCCGCTCGAGTCAACATTTGTCAGTTGACTTCGGCAGTGTAGGTTAAGTGAGAAGTTATCGTTTCATAATACCCTGAGGAAGATTCTGAAATAGAATTGAAACACTGATCATCCATCCTCATGGATAGAGTTAAGTTCTCTCGAGAATATCTCGTGCACATAAATTGGATAAAAACTCGCCTCCAATCCCTGTGGACTCGATAGCTCAACAGGTAGAGCGGCGGACCGGTATCCTGAAGATGCGAGTTCAAATCCCGCTCGAGTGAAAATTTTTCAGTTGACTTCGGCAGTGTACGTTAATTGTGAAGTTATCGTTTCATAATACCCTGAAGATGATTCTGAAATAGAATTGAAACACTGCAAATCCATCCTCATTTATAGCGTTAAGTTGTCGCGAGAATATCTCGTGCAATTAAATGGGATAAAAACTCGCCTCCAATCCCTGTTGACTCGATAGCTCAACAAGTAGAGCGGCGGACCTGTATCCCGATGGTGCGAGTTGAAATCCCGCTCGAGTCAACATTTTTCAGTTGACTTCAGCAGTGTAGGTTAATTGTGAAGTTATCGTTTCATAATACCCTGAAGATGATTCTGAATTAGAATTGAAACACTGCACATCCATCCTCATGGATAGCGTTAAGTTGTCGCGAGAATATCTCGTGCACTTAAATTGATTAAAAACTCGTCTCCAATCCCTGTGGACTCGATAGCTCAACGGGTAGAGCGGCGGACCGATATCCCGAAGGTGCGAGTTCAAATCCCGTTCGAGTCAACATTTTTAAGTTGACTTCGGCAGTGTAGGTTAATTGTAAAGTTATCGTTTCATAATACCCTGAGTATTATTCTAAAATAGAATTAAAACACTGCACATCCATTCTCATGGATAGCGTTAAGTTTTCGCGAGAATATCTCGTGCACTTAAATTGGATAAAAACTCGCCTCCAATCCCGGTGGACTCAATAGCTCAACAGGTAGAGCGGCGGACCGGTATCCCGAAGGTGCGAGTCAAATTCCGCTCGAGTCAACATTTTTCAGTTGACTTCGATAGTGTAGGTTAATTGTGAAGTTATCGTTTCATAATACCCTGAGGACGATTCTGAAATAGAATTGAAACACTGCACATCCATCCTCATGGATATCGTTAAGTTGTCGCGAGAATATCTCGTGATTTAAACTGGATAAAAACTCGCCTCCAATCCCTGTTGATTCGATAGCTCAAACGGTAGAGCGGCGGACCGGTATCCGAAGGTGCGAGTTGAAATCCCGTTCGAGTCAACATTTTTCAGTTGACTTCGGCAGTGTAGGTTAATTGTGAAGTTATCGTTTCAAAATACTCTGAGGATGATTCTGAAATAGAATTGAAACACTGCAAATCCATCCTCATGGATAGCGTTAAGTTGTCGCGAGAATATCTCGTCTAGTTAAATTGAATAAAAACTCGCCTCCAATCCCTAACCCTAACCCTAACCCTAACCCTAACCCTAACCCTAACTCTAACCCTAACCCTAACCCTAACCTAACCCTAACCTAACCCTAACCCAACCCTAACCGTAACCCTAACCCTAACCCGAACCTTAACCCTAACCCTAACCCTAACCCTAACGCTAACCCTAACCCTAACCCTAACCCTAACCCTAACCCTAACCCTGACCCTAACCCTAACCTAACCTAAAGGTAGAGCGGCGGACCGGTATCCGAAGGTGCGAGTTCAAATCCCGCTCGATTCAACATTTTTCAGTTGACTTCGGCAGTGTAGGTTAATTGTGAAGTTATCGTTTCATGATACTCTGAGGATGATTCTGAAATAGAATTGAAACACTGTAAATCCATCCTCATGGATAGCGTTAAGTTGTCGCGAGAATATCTCGTGTAGTTAAATTGAATAAAAACTCGCCTCCAATCCCTAACCATAACCCTAACCCTAACCCTAACCCTAACCCTAACTCTAACCCTAACCCTAACCCTAACCTAACCCTAACCCAACCCTAACCCAACCCTAACCGTAACCCTAACCGTAACCCTAACCTTAACCCTAACCCTAATCCTAACCCTTAACCTAACCCTAACCCTAACCATAACGCTAACCCTAACCCTAACCCTAACCCTAACCCTAATCCTAACCCTAACATTAACCCTAACCCTAACCTTAACCTAACCTAAAGGTAGAGCGGCGGACCGGTATCATGAAGGTGCGAGTTCAAATCCCGCTCGAGTCAACATTTTTCAGTTGACTTCGGCAGTGTAGGTTACTTGTGAAGTTATCGTTTCATAATACCCTGAGGATAATTCTGAAATAGAATTTAAACACTGCACATCCATCTTCATGGATAGCGTTAAGTTGTCGCTAGAATATCTCGTGCACTTAAATTGGATAAAAACTCGCCTCCAATCCCTGTCGACTCGATAGCTCAACAGGTAGAACGGTGGACCGGTATCCCGAAGGTGCGAGTTGAAATCCCGTTCGAGTCAACATTTTTCAGCTGACTTCGGCAGTGTAGGTTAATTGTGAAGTTATCGTTTCATAATACCCTGAGGATGATTCTGAAGTAGAATTGAAACACTGCACATCAATCCTCATGGATAGCGTTAAGTTGTCGCGAGAATATCTCGTGCACTTAAATTGGATAAAAACTCGCCTCCAATCCCTGTGGACTCGATAGCTCAAAAGGTAGAGGAGCGGACAGATATCCCGAATGTGCAAGTTCAAATCCCGCTCTGGTCAACATTTATCAGTTGACTTCGGCAGTGTAGGTTAATTGTGAAATTATCGTTTCATATTACCCTGAATATGATTCTGAAATATAATTTAAACACTGCACATCCATCCTCATGGATAGAGTTAAGTTGTCGCGAGAATATCTCGTGCACTTAAATTGGATAAAAACTCGCCCTAAATCCTTGTGGACTCGATAGCTCAACAGGTAGAGCGGCGGACCGTCATCCCGAATAAGCGAGTTCAAATCCCGCTCGAGTCAACATTTGTCAGTTGACTTCGGCAGTGTAGGTTAAGTGAGAAGTTATCGTTTCATAATACCCTGAAGATGATTCTGAAATAGAATTGAAACACTGCAAATCAATCCTCATTTATAGCGTTAAGTTGTCGCGAGAATATCTCGTGCAATTAAATGGGATAAAAACTCGCCTCCAATCCCTGTTGACTCGATAGCTCAACAAGTAGAGCGGCGGACCTTTATCCCGATGGTGCGAGTTGAAATCCCGCTCGAGTCAACATTTTTCAGTTGACTTCAGCAGTGTAGGTTAATTGTGAAGTTATCGTTTCATAATACCCTGAAGATGATTCTGAATTAGAATTGAAACACTGCACATCCATCCTCATGGATAGCGTTAAGTTGTCGCGAGAATATCTCGTGCACTTAAATTGATTAAAAACTCGTCTCCAATCCCTGTGGACTCGATAACTCAACGGGTAGAGCGGCGGACCGGTATCCCGAATAAGCGAGTTCAAATCCCGTTCGAGTCAACAATTTTAAGTTGACTTCGGCAGTGTAGGTTAATTGTGAAGTTATCGTTTCATAATACCCTGAGTATTATTCTAAAATAGAATTAAAACACTGCACATCCATTCTCATGGATAGCGTTAAGTTTTCGCGAGAATATCTCGTGCACTTAAATTGGATAAAAACACGCCTCCAATCCCGGTGGACTCAATAGCTCAACAGGTAGAGCGGCGGACCGGTATCCCGAAGGTGCGAGTCAAATTCCGCTCGAGTCAACATTTTTCAGTTGACTTCGGCTGTGTAGGTTAATTGTGAAGTTATCGTTTCATAATACCCTGAGGAGGATTCTGAAATAGAATTGAAACACTGCACATCCATCCTCATGGATATCGTTAAGTTGTCGCGAGAATATCTCGTGCACTTAAATTGATTAAAAACTCGTCTCAAATCCCTGTGGACTCGATAGCTCAACGGGTAGTGTGGCGGACCGGTATCCCGAATAAGCGAGTTCAAATCCCGTTCGAGTGAACATTTTTAAGTTGACTTCGGCAGTGTAGGTTAATTGTGAAGTTATCGTTTCATAATACCCTGAGGATGATCCTAAAATAAAATTGAAACACTGCACATCCATCCTCATGGATAGCGTTAAGTTGTCGCGAGAATATCTCGTGCACTTAAATTGAATAAAACTCGCCTCCAATCTCTGTGGACTCGATAGCTTAAAATTTAGGGTGGCGGACCGGTATCCTGAAGGTGGGAGTTGAAATCCCGTTCGAGTCAAAATTTTTAAGTTGACTTCGGCAGTGTAGGTTAATTGTGAAGTTATCGTTTCATAATACCCTGAAGATGATTCTGAAATAGAATTGAAACACTGCACATCCATCCTCATGGATAGCGTTAAGTTGTCGCGAGAATATCTCGTGCACTTAAATTGGATAAAAACTCGCCTCCAATCCCTGTGGACTCGATAGCTCAAAAGGAAGAGCGGCGGACAGTTATCCCGAATGTGCGAGTTGAAATCCCGTTCGAGTCAACATTTTTAAGTTGACTTCGGCAGTGTAGGTTAATTGTGAAATTATCGTTTCATAATACCCAGAGGATGATTCTGAAATTGAATTGAAACACTGCACATCCATCCTCATGGATAGCGTTAAGTTGTAGCGAGAATATCTCGTGCACTTTAAATGGATAAAAACTCGCCTCCAATCCCTGTGGATTCGATAGCTCAACAGCTAGAGCGGCGGACCCGTATCCCGAAGTTGCGAATTCAAATTCCGCTCAAGTCAACATTTTTCAGTTGACTTCGGCAGTGTACGTTAATTGTGAAGTTATCGTTTCATAATACCATGAGGATGATTGTGAAATAGTATTGAAACACTGCACATCCATCCTCATGGATAGCGTTAAGTTGTCACGAGAATATCTCGTGCACTTAAATTGGATAAAAACTCGCCTACAATCCCTGTGGACTCGATAGCTCAACAGGTAGAGCTGCGGACCGGTATCCCGAAGGTTCCAGTTCAAATCCCGATCGAGTTAACATTTTTCAGTTGACTTCGGCAGTGTAGGTTAATTGTGAAGTTATCGTTTCATAATACTCTGAGTATGATTCTGAAATAGAATTAAGCACTGCACATCCATCCTCATGGATAGCGTTAAGTTGTCGCGCGAATATCTCGTGCACTTAAATTGAATAAAAACTCGCCTCCAATCCCTAACTCTAACCCTAACCCTAATCCTAACCTTAACCCTAACCCTAACCCTAATCCTAACCCTAACCCTAACCCTAACCCTAACCCTAACCCTAACCCTAACCCTAACCCTAACCCTAACCCTAACCCTTACACTAACCCTAACCCTAACCTAAAGGTAGAGCGGCGGACCGATATCCCGAAGGTGCGAGTTGAAATCCCGCTCGAGTCAACATTTTTCAGTTGACTTCGAATTTGTAGGTTAATTGTGAAGTTATCGTTTCATAACACCATGAGGATGATTCTGAAATAGAATTGAAACACTGCACATCCATCCTCATGGATAGCGTTAAGTTGTCGCGAGAATATCTCGCACACTTAAATTGGATAAAAACTCGCCTCCAATCACTGTGGACTCGATAGCTCAACAGGTAGAGCGGCGGACCGGTATCCCGAATGTGCGAGTTCAAATCCCGCTCGAGTCAACATTTTTCAGTTGACTTCGGCAGTGTAGGTTAATTGTGAAGTTATCTTTCATAATACCCTGAGGATGATTCTGAAATAGAATTGAAACACTGCGAATCCATCCTCATGGATAGCGTTAAGTTTTCGCGAGAATATCGCGTGCTCTTAAATTGGATAAGAACTCGCCTTAAATCCTTGTGGACTCGATAGCTCAACAGGTAGAGCGGCGGACCAGTATCCGAATAAGCGAGTTCAAATCCCGCTCTAGTCAAAATTTTTCAGTTGACTTCGGCAGTGTAGGTTAATTGTGAAGTTATCGTTTCATAATACCCTGATGATGATTCTGAAATAGAATTGAAACACTGCAAATCCATCCTCATGGATAGCGTTAAGTTTTCGCGAGAATATCTCATGCACTTAAATTAAATAAAAACTCGCCTCCAATCCTTGTGGATTCGATAGCTCAACAGGTAGAACGGCTTACCGGTATCCCGAAGGTGCGATTTCAAATACCGCTCGAGTCATCATTTTTAAGTTGACTTCGGCAGTGTAGGTTAAATGTGAAGTTATCGTTTCATAATAAAATGACGATGATTCTGAAATAGAATTGAAACACTGCACATCCATCCTCATGGATAGCGTAATGTGTCGCGAGAATATCTCGTGCACTTAAATTGTATAAATACTCGCATCCAATCCTTGTGGACTCGATAGCTCAACAGGTAGAGCGGCGGACCGGTATCCCGAATGTGCGAGTTCAAATCCACCTAGAGTCAATATTTTTCAGTTGACTTCGGCAATGTAGGTTAATTGTGAAGTTATCGTTTCATAATGCACTGAGGATGATTCTGAAATAGAATTGAAACACTGCACATTTATCCTCATTAACAGCGTTATGTTGTCGCTAGTATATCTCGTGCACTTAAATGAGATAAAAACTCGCCTCCAAACCCTGTGGACTCGATAGCTCAACAGGTAGAGCGGCGGACCGTTATCCCGAAGGTGCGAGTTCAAATCGCGTTCGAGTCAACATTTTTCAGTTGACTTCGGCAGTGTAGGTTAATTGTGAAGTTATCGTTTCATAATCCCTTGAGGAAGATTCTGAAATAGAGTTGAAACACTGCACATCCATCGTCATGGATAGCGTTAAGTTCTCTCGAGAATATCTCGTGCACTTAAATTGGATAAAAACTCGCCTCAAATCCCTGTGGACTCGATAACTCAACAGGTAGAGCGGCGGACCGGGATCCCGAAGGTGCGAGTAGAAATCCCGCTCGAGTCAACATATTTCAGTAGACTTAGGCAGTGTAGGTTAATTGTGAAGTTATCGTTTCATAATACATTGAGGATGATTCTGAAATAGAATTGAAACACTGCACATCCATCCTCATGGATAGCGTTAAAGTGTCGCGAGAATATATCGTGCACTTTAATTGGATAAAGACTCGCCTCCAATCCCGGTTGACTCGATAGCTCAACAGGTAGAGCGGCGGACCGGTATCACGAAGGTGCGAGTTCAAATCCCGCTCGAGTCAACATTTTTCAGTTGACTTCGGCAGTGTAGGTTAATTGTGAAGTTATCGTTTCATAATACCCTGAGGATGATTCTGAAATAGAATTGAAACACTGCACATCCATCCTCATGGATAGCGTTAAGTTGTCGCGAGAATATCTCGTGCACTTAAATTGAATAAAAACTCACCTCCAATCCCTAACCCTAACCCTATCCCTAACCCTAACCCTAACCCAAACCCTAACCTAAAGGTAGAGCGGCGGACCGATATCCCGAAGGTGGGAGTTGAAATCCCGCTCGAGTCAATATTTTTCAGTTGACTTCGGATGTGTAGGTTAATTGTGAAGTTATCGTTTCATAATACCGTGAGGATGATTCTGAAATAGAATTGAAACACTGCATATCCAACCTCATGGATAGCGTTATGTTCTCTCGAGAATATCTCGTGCACTTAAATTCGATAAAAACTCGCCTCCAATCCCTGTAGATTCAATAGCTCAAAAGGTAGAGCGGCGGACCGGTATCCCGAAGTTACAAGTTCAAATCCCGTTCGAGTCAACATTTTTCAGTTGACTTCGGCTGTGTAGGTTAATTGTGAAGTTGTCGTTTCATAATACCCTGAGGATAATTCTGAGATAGAATTGAAACACTGCACATCCATCCTCATGGATAGCGTTAAGTTCTTTCGAGAAAATCTCGTGCACTTAAATTGGACAAAAACTCGCCTCCAATCCCTGTGGACTCGAAAGCTCAACTGGTAGAGCGGCGGACCGGTATCCCGAAGGTGCGAGTAGAAATCCCGCTCGAGTCAACATATTTCAGTAGACTTAGGCGGTTTAGGTTAATTGTGAAGTTATCGTTTCATAATCCCCTGAGGAAGATTCTGAAATAGAATTGAAACACTGCACATCCATCCTCATGGATAGCGTTAAGTTCTTTCGAGAAAATCTCGTGCTCTTAAATTGGATAAAAACTCGCCTCCAATCCCTGTGGACTCGAAAGCTCAATAGGTAGTGCGGCGGACCAGTATCCCGAAGGTGCGAGTAGAAATCCCGCTCGAGTCAACATATTTCAGTAGACTTAGGCAGTGTAGGTTAATTGTGAAGTTATCGTTTCATAATCCCCTGAGGAAGATTCTGAAATAGAATTGAAACACTGCACATCCATCCTCATGGATAGCGTTAAGTTTTCGCGAGAATATCTCGTGCACTTAAATTGGATAAAAATTCGCCTCAAATCCCGGTGGACTCGATAGCTCAACGGGTAGAGCGGCGGACCGGTATCCCGCAGGTGCGATTTCAAATACCGCTCGAGTCATCATTTTTTCAGTTGACTTCTGCAGTGTAGGTTAATTGTGAAGTTATCTTTTCATAAAACCCTGGGGATGATTCTGAAATAGAATTGAAACACTGCACATCCATCCTCATGGATAGCGTTAAGTTGTCACGAGAATATCCCGTGCACTTAAATTGGATAAAAACTCGCCTCCAATTCCTGTTGACTCGATAGCTCAACAGCTAGAGCGGCCGACCGATATCACGAAGGTTCGAGTTCAAATTCCGCTCGAGTCAACATTTTTCAGTTGACTTCGGCTGTGTAGGTTAATTGTGAAGTCATCGTTTCATAATACCCTGAGGATGATTCTGAAATAGATTTGAAACACTGCACATCCATCGTCATGGATAGCGTTAAGTTGTCGCGAGAATATCTCGTGCACTTAAATTGAATAAAAATTCGCCTCCAATCCCTAACGCTAACCCTAACCCTAACCCTAACCCTAACCCTAACCCTAACCCTAACCCTAACCCTAACCCTAACCCTAACCCTAACCCTAACCCTAACCCTAACCCTAACCCTAAACCTAACCCAAACCCTTACCTAAAGGTGGAGCGGCGGACCGATATCCCGAAGGTACGAGTTGAAATCCCGCTCGAGTCAACATTTTTCAGTTGACTTCGGAAGTGTACGTTAATTGTGAAGTCATCGTTTCATAATACCCTTAGGATGATTCTGAAATAGAATTGAAAAACTCCACATCCATCCTCATGGATAGCGTTAAGTTGTCGCGAGAATATCTGGTGCACTTAAATTGGATAAAAACTCGCCTCCAATCCCTGTTGACTCGATAGCTCAACAGGTAGAGCGGCGGACCAGTATCCCGAAGTTGCGAGTTCAAATCCCGCTCGAGCTAACATTTTTCAGTTGACTTCGGCAGTGTAGGTTAATTTTGAAGTTATCGTTTCATAATACCCTGAGGATGATTCTGAAATATAATTGAAACACTGCACGTCCATCCTCATGGATAGCGTTAAGTTATCGCGAGAATATCTCGTGCACTTAGATTGTATAAAACTCGCTCCCATCCCTGTGTACTCGATACCTCAACGGGTAGAGCGGCGGACCGGTATCCCGAAGGTGCGAGTTCAAATCTCGTTCGAGTCAACATTTTTAAGTTGACTTCGGCAGTGTAGGTTAATTGTGAAATTATCGTTTCATAATACCGTGAGGAAGATTCTGAAATAGAATTGAAACACTGCACATCCATCCTCATGGATAGCGTTAAGTTGTCGCGAGAATATCTCGTGCACTTAAATTGGATAAAAACTCGCCTCCAATCCCTGTTGACTCGATAGCTCAACAGGTAGAACGGCGGACCGGTATCACGAAGTTGCGAGTTCAAATCCCGCTCGAGTCAACATTTTTCTGTTGACTTCTGGAGTTTAGATTAATATTGAAGTTATCGTTTCATAATACCCTGAGGATGATTCTGAAATAGAATTGAAATACTGCACATCCATCCTCATGGATAGCGTTAAGATGTCGCGAGAATATCTCGTGCACTTAGATTGGATAAAAACTTCCGTCCAATCCCTAACGCAAACCCTAACCCTAACCTTAACCCTAACCTAACCCTAACCCTAACCCTAATTCTAACCCTCACCCTTAACCTAACCTTAATCCTAACCCTTACTCTAACCCTAACCCTAAACCTAACCCTAACCCTAACCCTAACCCTAACCCTAACTCTAACCCTTACCCTGACCCTAACCCTAAACCTAACCCTAATCCTAAACTTAACCCTAACCCTTACCCTAACCCTAACCCTAACCTAAAGGTAGAGCGGCGGACCGATATCCCGAAGGTGCGAGTTGTAATCCCGCTCGAGTCAACATTTTTCAGTTGACTTCGGATGTGTAGGTTAATTGTGAAGTTATCGTTTCATAATACCCTGAGGATGATTCTGAAATAGAATTGAAACACTGCATATCCATCCTCATGGATAGCGTTAAGTTCTCTCGAGAATATCTCGTGCACTTAAATTGGATAAAAACTCACCTCCAATCCCTGTAGATTCCATAGCTGAACAGGCAGAGAGGTGGACCGGTATCCCGAAGGTGCGAGTTCAAATCCCGCTCGAGTCAACATTTTTCAGTTGACTTCGGCTGTGTAGGTTAATTGTGAAGTTGTCGTTTCATAATACCCTGAGGATAATTCTGAAATAGAATTGAAACCCTGCCCATCCATCCTCATGGACAGCGTTAAGTTCTTTCGAGAATATCTCGTGCACTTAAATTGGAAAAAAACTCGCATCCAATCCCTGTGGACTCGATATCTCAACAGGTAGAGATGCGGACCGGTATCCCGAAGGTGCGATTTCAAATCCCGCTCGAGTCAACATTTTTCAGTTGACTTCGGCAGTGTACGTTAATTGTGAAGTTATCGTTTCATAATACCCTGATGAAGATTCTTAAATAGAATTAAAACACTTCACATCCATCCTCATGGATAGCGTTAAGTTCTCTCGAGAATATCTCGCGCACTTAAATTGGATAAAAACTCGCCTCCAATCCCTGTGGACTCGATAGCTCAACAGGTAGAGCGGCGTACCGGTATCCCGAAGATGCGAGTTCAAATCCCGTTGGAGTCAACATTTTTCAGTTGACTTCGGCTGTGTAGGTTAATTGTGAAGTTGTCGTTTCATAATACCCTGAGGATAATTCTGAAATAGAATTGAAACCCTGCCCATCCATCCTCATGGACAGCGTTAAGTTCTTTCGAGAATATCTCGTGCACTTAAATTGGAAAAAAACTCGCATCCAATCCCTGTGGACTCGATATCTCAACAGGTAGAGCGGCGGACAGGTATCCCGAAGGTGCGATTTTAAATACCGCTCGGGTCATCATTTTTAAGTTGACTTCGGCAGTGTAGGTTTATTGTGAAGTTATCGTTTCATAATACCCTGAGGATGATTCTGAAATAGAATTGAAACACTGCACATCCATACTCATGGATAGCGTTAAGTTCTCTCGAGAATATCTCGTGCACTTAAATTGGATAAAAACTCGCCTCCAATCCCTGTGGACTCGAAAGCTCAACTGGTAGAGCGGCGGACCGGTATCCCGAAGGTGCGAGTAGAAATCCCGCTCGAGTCAACATATTTCAGTAGACTTAGGCGGTTTAGGTTAATTGTGAAGTTATCGTTTCATAATCCCCTGAGGATGATTCTGAAATAGAATTGAAACACTGCACATCCATCCTCATGGATAGCGTTAAGTTGTCGCGAGAAAATCTCGTGCACTTAAATTGGATAAAAACTCGCCTCTATTCCTTGTGGACTCGATAGCAAAATAGTAGAAGGGCGGACCGGTATCCCGAAGGTGCGAGTTCAAATCCCGCTCGAGTCAACATTTTTCAGTTGACTTCGGCAGTGTAGGTTAATTGTGAAGTCATCGTTTCATAATACCCTGAGGATGATTCTGAAATAGAATTGAAACACTGCACATCCATCCTCATGGATAGCGTTATGTTGTCGCGAGAATATCTCGTGCACTTAAATTGGATAAAAACTCGCCACCAATCCCTGTTGACTCGATAGCTCAACGGGTAGAGCGGCGGACCAGTATCCCGAAGTTGCGAGTTCAAATCCCGCTCGAGCTAACATTTTTCAGTTGACTTCCGCAGTGTAGGTTAATTTTGAAGTTATCGTTTCATAATACCCTGAGGATGATTCTGAAATAGAATTGAAACACTGCACATCCATCCTCAGTGATAGCGTTAAGTTATCGCGAGAATATCTCGTGCACTTAGATTGGATAAAACTCGCTCCCATCCTTGTGCACTCGATACCTCAACGGGTAGAGCGGCGGACCGGTATCCCGAAGGTGCGAGTTCAAATCCCGCTCGAGCTAACATTTTTCAGTTGACTTCCGCAGTGTAGGTTAATTGTGAAATTATCGTTTCATAATACCCTGAGGAAGATTCTGAAATACAATTGAAACACTGCACATCCATCCTCATTGATAGCGTTAAGTTGTCGCGAGAACATCTCGTGCACTTAAATTGGATAAAAACTCGCCTCCAATCCCTGTTGACTCGATAGCTCAACAGGTAGAGCGGCGGACCGGTATCCCGAAGTTGCGAGTTCAAATCCCACTCGAGTCAACATTTTTCTGTTGACTTCGCCAGTGTACGTTAATATTGAAGTTATCGTTTCATAATACCCTGAGGATGATTCTGAAATAGAATTGAAATACTCCACATCCATTCTCAGTGATAGCGTTAAGTAGTCGCGAGAATATCTCGTGCACTTAGATTGGATAAAACTCGCTCCCATCCCAGTGGACTCGATAGCTAAACAGGTAGAGCGGCGGACCGGTATCACAAGGTACGAGTTGAAATCCGCTCGAGTAAACATTTTTCAGTTGACTTCGGCAGTGTAGTTTATTGTGAAGTTATCGTTTCATAATACCCTGAGGATGATTCTGAAATAGAATTAAGCACTGCACATCCATCCTCATGGATAGCGTTAAGTTGTCGCGAGAATATCTCGTGCATTTAAATTGAATAAAAACTCGCTTCCAATCCCTAACGCTAACCCTAACCCTAACCCTAACCCTAACCCTAACACTAACCCTAACCCTAACCCTAACCCTAACCGTAACCCTTACCCTAACCCTAACCCTAACCCTAACCCTAACCCTAACCCAAACCCTAACCTAAAGGTAGAGCGGCGGACCGATATCCCGAAGGTGCGAGTTTAAATCCCGCTCGAGTCAACATTTTCCAGTTGACTTCGGATGTGTAGGTTAATTGTGAAGTTATCGTTTCATAATACCCTAAGGATGATTCTGAAATAGAATTAAAACACTGCATATCCATCCTCATGGATAGCGTTAAGTTCTCTCGAGAATATCTCGTGCACTTAAATTGGATAAAAACTCGCCTCCAATCCCTGTAGATTCGATAGCTCAACAGGTAGAGCGGCGTACCGGTATCCCGAAGATGCGAGTTCAAATCCCGTTGGAGTCAACATTTTTCAGTTGACTTCGGCTGTGTAGGTTAATTGTGAAGTTGTCGTTTCATAATACCCTGAGGATAATTCTGAAATAGAATTGAAACCCTGCCCATCCATCCTCATGGACAGCGTTAAGTTCTTTCGAGAATATCTCGTGCACTTAAATTGGAAAAAAACTCGCATCCAATCCCTGTGGACTCGATATCTCAACAGGTAGAGCGGCGGACCGGTATCCCGAAGGTGCGATTTCAAATCCCGCTCGAGTCAACATTTTTCAGTTGACTTCGGCAGTGTACGTTAATTGTGAAGTTATCGTTTCATAATACCCTGATGAAGATTCTGAAATAGAATTAAAACACTTCACATCCATCCTCATGGATAGCGTTAAGTTCTCTCGAGAATATCTCGCGCACTTAAATTGGATAAAAACTCGCCTCCAATCCCTGTGGACTCGATAGCTCAACAGGTAGAGCGGCGTACCGGTATCCCGAAGGTGCGAGTTCAAATCCCGTTGGAGTCAACATTTTTCAGTTGACTTCGGCTGTGTAGGTTAATTGTGAAGTTGTCGTTTCATAATACCCTGAGGATAATTCTGAAATAGAATTGAAACCCTGCCCATCCATCCTCATGGACAGCGTTAAGTTCTTTCGAGAATATCTCGTGCACTTAAATTGGAAAAAAACTCGCATCCAATCCCTGTGGACTCGATATCTCAACAGGTAGAGCGGCGGACAGGTATCCCGAAGGTGCGATTTCAAATCCCGCTCGAGTCAACATTTTTCAGTTGACTTCGGCAGTGTACGTTAATTGTGAAGTTATCGTTTCATAATACCCTGATGAAGATTCTGAAATAGAATTAAAACACTTCACATCCATCCTCATGGATAGCGTTAAGTTCTCTCGAGAATATCTCGCGCACTTAAATTGGATAAAAACTCGCCTCCAATCCCTGTGGACTCGATAGCTCAATAGGTAGAGCGGCGGACCGGTATCCGGAAGGTGCGATTTGAAATCCCGCTCGAGTCAATATTTTTCAGTTGACTTCGGAAGTGTACGTTAATTGTGAAATTATCGTTTCATAATACCCTGAGGAAGATTCTGAAATAGAATTGAAACACTGCACATCCATCCTCATGGATAGCGTTAAATTGTCGCGAGAATATCTCGCGCACTTAAATTGTATAAAAACTCGCCTCCAATCCCTGTGGACTCGATAGCTCAACAGTTAGAACGGCGGACCGGTATCCCGAAGGTGCGAGTTGAAATCACGCTGGAGTCAACATTTTTCAGTTGACTTCGGCAGTGTACGTTAATTGTGAAAATATCGTTTCATAATACCCTGAGGAAGATTCTGAAATAGAATTGAAACACTGCACATCCAACCTCATAGATAGCGTTAAGTTGAAGCGAGAATATCTCGTTACTTAAATTGGATAAAAACTTGCCTCCAATCCCTGTGGACTCGATATCTCAACAGTTAGAACGGCGGACCGGTATTCCGAAGGTTCGAGTTCAAATCCCGCTCGAGTCAACATTTTCCAGTTGACTTCGGCAGTGTAGGTTACTTGTGAAGATATCGTTTCATAATACCCTGAGGATGATTTGAAATAGAATTGAAACACTACACATCCATCCTCATGGATAGCGTTAAGTTCTCTCGAGAATATCTCGTGCACTTAAATTGGATAAAAACTCGCCTCCAATTCCTGTTGACTCGATAGCTCAACAGGTAAAACGGCCGACCGGTATCTTGAAGGTTCGAGTTGAAATCACGCTCGAGTCAACATTTTTCAGTTGACTTCGGCAGTGTAGGTTAATTGTGAAGTTATTATTTCATAATACCCTGAGGATGATTCTGAAATAGAATTGAAACACTGCACATCCATCCTCATGGATAGCGTTAAGTTGTCGCGAGAATATCTCGTGCACTTAATTTGGATAAAAACTCGCATCCAATCCATGTGGACTCGATAGCTCAACGGGTAGAGCGGCGGACCGGTATCCCGAAGGTGCGAGTTCAAATCCCGTTCGAGTCAACATTTTTAAGTTGACTTCGGCAGTGTAGGTTAATTGTGAAGTTATCGATTGATAATACCCTGATGATGATTCTGAAATAGAATTGAAACACTGCACATCCATCCTCATGGATAGCGTTAAGTTGTCGCGAGAATATCTCGTGCACTTAAATTGGATAAAAACTCGCTTCCAATCCCTGTGGACTCGATAGCTCAACAGGTAGAGCGGAGGACCGGTATCCCGAATAAGCGAGTTCAAATCCCGCTCGAGTCAACATTTTTCTGTTGACTTCGGCAGTGTAGGTTAATTGTGAAGTTATCGTTTCATAATACCCTGAGGATGATTCTGAAATAGAATTGAAACACTGCACATCCATCCTCATGGATAGCGTTAAGTTCTCTCGAGAATATCTCGTGCACTTAAATTGGATAAAAACTCGCCTCCAATTCCTGTTGACTCGATAGCTCAACAGGTAAAACGGCCGACCGGTATCTTGAAGGTTCGAGTTGAAATCACGCTCGAGTCAACATTTTTCAGTTGACTTCGGCAGTGTAGGTTAATTGTGAAGTTATCGTTTCATAATACCCTGAGGATGATTCTGAAATAGAATTGAAACACTGCACATCCATCCTCATGGATAGCGTTAAGTTGTCGCGAGAATATCTCGTGCACTTAAATTGGATAAAACTCGCCTCCAATCACTGTGGACTCGATAGCTAAACATGTAGAGAGGCGGACCGGTATTCCGAAGGTGCGATTTCAAATCCCGCTCCAGTCAACATTTTCCAGTTGACTTCTGCAGTGTAGATTAATTGTGAAGTTATCGTTTCATAATCCCCTGAGGAAGATTCTGAAATAGAATTGAAACACTGCACATCCATCCTCATGGATAGCGTTAAGTTGTCGCGAGAATATCTCGTGCACTTAAATTGGATAAAAACTCGCATCCAATCCCTGTGGACTCGATAGCTCAACAGGTAGAGCGACGGACCGGTATCCCGAAGGAGCGAGTTGAAATCCCGCTCGAGTCAACATTTTTCAGTTGACTTCGCCTGTGTTGGCTAATTGTGAAGTTATCGTTTCATAAAACCCTGAGGATGATTCTGAAATAGAATTGAAACACTGCACATCCATCCTCATGGATAGCGTTAAGTTCTCTCGAGATTATCTCGTGCACTTAAATTGGATAAAAACTCGCCTCCAATCCCTGTGGACTCGATAGCTCAACAGTTAGAACGGCGGACCGGTAT
This sequence comes from Heliopora coerulea, assembly GCA_030142905.1. NCBI lineage: Eukaryota > Metazoa > Cnidaria > Anthozoa > Scleralcyonacea > Helioporidae > Heliopora > Heliopora coerulea. Next base: position 217,231 of record JASJOG010000167.1, on the reverse strand, counting down.
CCCGAAGGTGCGAGTTGAAATTACACTGGAGTCAACATTTTTCAGTTGACTTCGGAAGTGTACGTTAATTGTGAAGTTATCGTTTCATAATACCCTGAGGATGATTCTGAAATAGAATTGAAACACTGCACATCCATCCTCATGGATAGCGTTAAGCAGTCGCGAGAATATCTCGAGCACTTAAATTGGATAAAAACTCGCCTCCAATTCCTGTGGACTCGATAGCTCAACAGTTAGAACGGGGGACCGGTATTCCGAAGGTTCGAGTTCAAATCCTGCTCGAGTCAACATTTTCAAGTTGACTTCGGCAGTGTAGGTTACTTGTGAAGTTATCGTTTCATAATACCCTAAGGATGATTCTGAATTAGAATTGAAACACTGCACATCCATCCTCATGGATAGCGTTAAGTTCTCTCGAGAATATCTCGTGCACTTAAATTGGATAAAAACTCGCCTCCAATCCCTGTGGACTCGATAGCTCAACAGGTAGAACGGCGGACCGGTATCCCGAAGGTTCGAGTTGAAATCACGCTCGAGTCAACATTTTTCAGTTGACTTCGGCAGTGTAGGTTAATTGTTAAGTTATCGTTTCATAATCCCCTGAAGATGATTCTGAAATAGAATTGAAACACTGCACATCCATACTCATGGATAGCGTTAAGTTGTCGCGAGAATATCTCGTGCACTTAAATTGGATAAAAACTCTCCTCCAATCCCTGTGGACTCGATAGCTCAACAGGTAGAGCGGCGGACCAGTATCTCGAAGGTGCGAGTTCAAATCCCGCTCGAGTCAACATTTTTCAGTTGACTTCGGCTGTGTAGGTTAATTGTGGAGTTATCGTTTCATAATACCCTGAGGATGATTCTGAAATAGAATTGAAACACTGCACATCGATCCTCATGGATAGCGTTAAGTTCTCTCGAGAATATCTCGTGCACTTTAATTGGATAAAAACTCGCCTCCAATCCCTGTGGACTCGATAGCTCAACAGGTAGAGCGGCGGGCCGGTATCCCGAAGGTTCGAGTTAAAATCCCGCTCGAGTCAACATTTTTCAGTTGACTTCGGCAGTGTAGGTTAATTGTGAAGTTATCGTTTCATAATACCCTGAAGATGATTCTGAAATAGAATTGAAACACTGAACATCCAATATCATGGATAGCGTTAAGTTGTCGCGAGAATATCTCGTGCACTTAAATAGGATAAAAACTCGCCTCAAATCCCTGTGGACTCCATAGCTCAACGGGTAGAGCGGAGGACCGGTATCCAGAAGGTGCGATTTCAAATCCCGCTCGAGTCAACTTTTTTCAGATGACTTCGGAAGTGTACGTTAATTGTGAAGTTATCGATTCATAATACCCTGAGGATGATTCTGAAATAGAATTGAAACACTGTACATCCATCCTCATGGATAGCGTTAAGTTGTCGGAGAATATCTCGTGCACTTAAATTGGACAAAAACTCGCCTCCAATCCCTGTGGACTCGATAGCTGAATGGGTAGTGCGGCGGACCGGTATCCCGAATATGCGATTTCAAATCCCGCTCGAGTCAACATTTTAAATTTGACTTCGGCAGTGTAGGTTAATTGTGAAGTTATCGTTTCATAATACCCTGAGGATGATTCTGAAATAGAATTGAAACACTGCAAATCCATCGTCATGGATAGCGTTAAGTTGTCGCGAGAATATCTCGTGCACTTGATGTTGATAAAAACTCGCCTCCATTCCCGGTGGACTCGATAGCTCAACAGATAGAGCGGCGGACCGGTATCCCGAAGGTTCGAGTTCAAATCCCGCTCTAGTCAACATTTTTCAGTTGACTTCGGGAGTGTAGGTTACTTGTGAAGTTATCGTTTCATAATACCCTGAAGATGATTTTGAAATAGAATTGAAACACTGCACATCCAATATCATGGATAGCGTTAAATTGTCGCGAGAATATCTCGTGCAATTAAATTGGATAAAAACTCGCCTCCAATCCCTGTGGACTCGATAGCTCAACAGGCAGAGCGGCGGACCGGTATCCCGAAGGTGCGAGTTCAAATCCCGCTCGAGTCAACTTTTTTCAGTTGACTTCGGCAGTGTATGTTAATTGTGAAGTTATCGTTTCATAAAACGCTGAGGATGATTCTGAAATTGAATTGAAACACTGCACATCCTTCCCCATGGATAGTGTTAAGTTCTCTCGAGAATATCTCGCGCACTTAAATTGGATAAAAACTCGCCTCTAATCCCTGTGGACTCGATAGGTCAACAGGTAGAACGGCGGACCCGTATCCCGAAGGTGCGAGTTGAAATCACGCTCGAGTCAAAATTTTTCAGTTTACTTCGTCAGTGTACGTTAATTGTGAAGTTATCGTTTCATAATAACCTGAGGATGATTCTGAAATAGAATTGAAACACTGCACATCCATCCTCATTGATAGCGTTAAGTAGTAGCGAGAATATCTCGTGCTCTTAAATTGGATAAAAACTCGCCTCCATTTCCTGTGGACTCGATAACTCAACAGGTAGAGCGGCGGACAGGTATCCCGTAGGTGCGAGTTGAAATCCCGCTCGAGTCAACTTTTTTCAGTTGACTTCGGAAGTGTACGTTAATTGTGAAGTTATCGTTTCATAATACCCTGAGGATGATTCTTAAATAGAATTGAAACACTGCACATCCATCCTTATGGATAGCGTTAAGTTGTCGCGAGAATATCTCGTGCACTTAAATTGGATAAAAACTCGCCTCCAATCCCTGTGGACTCGATAGCTCAACGGGTAGAGCTGCGGTCCGGTATCCCGACGGTGCGAGTTCAAATCCCGCTCCAGTCAACATTTTTCAGTTGACTTCGTAAGTGTACGTTAATTGTGAAGTTATCGTTTCATATTACCCTGAGGAAGATTCTGAAATAGAATTGAAACACTGCACATCCATCCTTATGGATAGCGTTAAGTTCTCTCGAGAATATCTCGTGCACTTAAATTGGATAAAAACTCGCCTCCATTCCCTGTGGACTCGATAGCTCAACAGGTAGAGCGGCGGACCGGTATCCCAAAGGTGCGAGTTGAAATCCCGCTCGAGTCAACATTTTTCAGTTGACTTCGTAAGTGTACGTTAATTGTGAAGTTATCGTTTCATAATACCCTGAAGATGATTCTGAAATAGAATTGAAACACTGAACATCCAATATCATGGATAGCGTTAAGTTTTCGCGAGAATATCTCGTGCACTTAAATAGGATAAAAACTCGCCTCAAATCCCTGTGGACTCGATAGCTCAACGGGTAGAGCGGCGGACCGGTATCCCGAAGGTGCGATTTCAAATCCCGTTCTAGTCAACATTTTTAAGTTGACTTCGGCAGTGTAGGTTAATTGTGAAGTTAACGTTTCATAATACCCTGAGGATGTTTCTGAAATAGGATTGAAACACTGCACATCCATCCTCATGGATTGCGTTAAGTTGTCGCGAGAATATCTCGTGCACTTAAATTGGATAAAAACCCGCCTCCTATCCCTGTGGAATCGATAGCTCAACAGGTAGAGCGGCGGACCGGTATTCCGAAGGTGCGATTTCAAATCCCGCTCGAGTCAACATTTTTCAGTTGACTTCGGAAGTCTACGTTAATTGTGAAGTTATCGTTTCATAATACCCTGAGGATGATTCTGAAATAGAATTGAAACACTGGACATCCATCCTCATGGATAGAGTTAAGTTGTCCCGAGAATATCTCGTGCACTTAAATTGAATAAAAACTCGCCTCCAATCCCTAACCCTAACCCTAACCCTAACCCTAACCCTAACCCTAACCTAACCCGAACCCTAAACCTAACCCTAACCCTAACTCTAACCCTAACCCTAACCCTAACCCTAACCCTAACCCTAACCCTGACCCTAACCCTACACTAACCTAAAGGTAGAGAGGCGGACCGGTATCCCGAAGGTGCGAGTTTAAATCCCGCTCGAGTCAACATTTTTGAGTTGACTTCGGCAGTGTAGGTTAATTGTGAAGTTGTCGTTTCATAATACCCTGAGGATGATTCTGAAATAGAATTGAAACACTGCACATCCATCCTCATGGATAGCGTTAAGTTGTCGCGAGAATATCTCGTGCACTTAAATTGGACAAAAACTCGCCTCCAATCCCTGTGGACTCGATAGCTCAACGGGTAGTGGGGCGGACCGGTATCCCGAATATGCGATTTCAAATCCCGCTCGAGTCAACATTTTAAAGTTGACTTCGGCAGTGTAGGTTAATTGTAAAGTTATCGTTTCATAATACCCTGAGAATGATTCTGAAATAGAATTGAGACACTGCACATCCATCCTCATGGATAGCGTTAAGTTCTCTCGAGAATATCTCGTGCAAATAAATTGGATAAAAACTCGCCTAGAATCCCAGTGGACTCGATAGCTCAAAAGGTAGAGCGGCAGACCGGTATCCCGAAGGTGCGAGTTGAAATCCCGCTCGAGTCAATATTTTTCAGTTGACTTCGGCAGTGTAGGTTACTTGTTAAATTATCGTTTCATAATACCCTGAAGATGATTCTGAAATAGAATTGAAACACTGCACATCCATGATCATGGATAGCGTTAAATTGTCGCGAGAATATCTCGTGCACTTAAATTGGATAAAAACTTGCCTCCTATCCCTGTGGACTAGATAGCTCAACAGGTAGAGCGGCGGACCGGTATCCCGAAGGTGCGAGTTCAAATCCCGTTCGAGTCAACATTTTTCAGTTGACTTCGGAAGTGTACGTTAATTGTGAAGTTATCGTTTCATAATACCCTGAGGATGATTCTGAAATAGAATTGAAACACTGCACATCCATCCTCATGAATAGCGTTAAGTTCTCTCGAGAATATCTCGTGCACTTAAATTGGATAAAAACTCGCCTCCATTTCCTGTGGACTCGATAACTCAACAGGTAGAGCGGCGGACAGGTATCCCGAAGGTGCGAGTTGAAATCCCGCTCGAGTCAACATTTTTCAGTTGACTTCGGAAGTGTACGTTAATTGTGAAGTTATCGTTTCATAATACCCTGAGGATGATTCTGAAATAGAATTGAAACACTGCACATCCATCCTTATGGATAGCGTTAAGTTGTCACGAGAATATCTCGTTCACTTAAATTGGATAAAAACTCGCCTCCAATCCCTGTGGACTCGATAGCTCAACGGGTAGAGCTGCGGTCCGGTATCCCGACGGTGCGAGTTCAAATCCCGCTCGAGTCAACATTTTTCAGTTGACTTCGGAAGTGTACGTTAATTGTGAAGTTATCGTTTCATAAAACGCTGAGGATGATTCTGAAATAGAATTGAAACACTGCACATCCATCCTCATGAATAGCGTTAAGTTGTCGCGAGAATATCTCGTGCACTTAAATTGGATAAAAACTCGCCTCCAATCCCTGTGGACTCGATAGCTCAACGGGTAAAGCTGCGAACCGGTATCCCGAATAAGCGAGTTCAAATCCAGTTCGAGTCAACATTTTTAAGTTTACTTCGGCAGTGTAGGTTAATTGTGAAGTTATCGTTTCATAAAACGCTGAGGATGATTCTGAAATAGAATTGAAACACTGCACATCCATCCTCATGGATAGCGTTAAGTTGTCGCGAGAATATCTCGTGCACTTAAATTGCATAAAAACTCTCCTCCAATTCCTGTGGACTCGATAACTCAACAGGTAGAGCGGCGGACCGGTATCCCGAATGTGCGAGTTCAAATCCCGCTCGAGTCAACATTTTTCAGTTGACTTCGGCAGTGTAGGTTACTTGTGAAGTTATCGTTTCATAATACCCTGAGGATGATTCTGAAATAGAATTGAAACACTGCACATCCATCCTCATGGATAGCGTTAAGTTGTCGCGAGAATATCTCGTGCACTTAAATTGGATAAAAACTCGCCTCCAATCACTGTGGACTCGATAGCTCAACAGGTAGAGCGGCGGACCGGTATCCCGAAGGTGCGATTTGAAATCCCGCTCGAGTCAACATTTTTCAGTTGACTTCGGCAGTGTAGGTTAATTGTGAAGTTACCGTTTCAAAATACCCTGACGATGATTCTGAAATAGAATTGAAACACTGCACATCCATCCTCATGGATAGCGTTAAGTTGTCGCTAGAATATCTCGTGCACATAAATTGGATAAAAACTCGCCTAGAATCCCAGTGGACTCGATAGCTCAAAAGAAAGAGCGGCAGACCGGTATCCCGAAGGTGCGAGTTCAAATACCACTCGAGTCAACATTTTTCAGTTGACTTCGGCAGTGTAGGTTAATTGTGAAGTTAACGTTTCATAATACCCTGAGGATGATTCTGAAATAGAATTGAAACACTGCACATCCATTCTAATGGATACCGTTTGTTGTCGCGAGAATATCTCATGCACTTAAATTGAATAAAAACTCGCCTCCAATCCCTAACCCTAATCTTAACCCTAACCTAACACTAACCCTAACCCTAACCCTAACCCTAACCCTAACCCTAACCCTAACCTGACCTAAAGGTAGAACGGCGGACCGGTATCCCGAAGGTGCGAGTTCAAATCCCGCTCGAGTCAACATTTTTCAGTTGACTTCGTCAGTGTAGGTTAATTCTGAAGTTATCGTTTCATAATACCCTGAGGATGATTCTGAAATAGAATATAAAAACTGCACATCCATCCTCATGGATAGCGTTAAGTTGTCGTGAGAATATCTCGTGCACTTAAATTGGATAAAAACTCACCTCCAAACCCTGCGGACTCGATAGCTCAACAGGTAGAGCGGCGGACCGGTATCCCGAAGGTGCGAGTTCAAATCCCGCTCGAGTCAACATTTTTCAGTTGACTTCGGCAGTGTGGGTTAATTGTGAAGTTATCGTTTCATAATACCCTGAATTTGATTCTGAAATAGAATTGAAACACTGCACATCCATCCTCATGGATAGCGTTAAGTTGTCGCGAGAATTTCTCGTGCACTTAAATTGAATAAAAACTCGCCTCCAATCCCTAACGCTAACCCTAACCCTAACCCTAACCTAATCCTAACCCTAACCCTAACCCTAACCCTAACCCTAACCCTAACCCTAACCCTAACCCTAACCCTAACCGTAACCTTAACCTTAACCCTAACCCTAACCCAAACCTAACATAAAGGTAGAGCGGCGGACCGGTATCCCGAAGGTGCGAGTTCAAATCCTGCTCGAGTCAACATTTTTCAGTTGACTTTGCCAGTGTAGGTTAATTGTGAAGTTATCGTTTCATAATACCCTGAGGATCATTCTGAAAAAAAATTGAAACACTGCACATCCATCCTCATGGATAGCGTTAAGTTGTCGCGAGAATATCTCGTGCACTTAAATTGAATAAAAACTCGCCTCCAATCCCTAACGCTAACCCTAACCCTAACCCTAACCCTAACCCTAACCTAACCCTAACCCTAACCCTGACACTAACCCTAACCCTAACCCTAACCTTAACCCTAACCCTAACCCTAACCCGAACCCGAACCCTAACCCTAACCCTAACCCTTACCCTCACCCTAACCCTAATCCTAATTTAACACTAACCCTAACCCTAACACTAACCCTAACCCTAACCCTAAACCTAACCCTTACACTAAACCTAACCCTTACCCTAACCCTAACCCTAACCCTAACGTAACCTAACACTAACCCTAACACTAACCCTATCCCTAACCCTAACCCTAAACCGAACCCTAACCCTAACCCTAACCCTAACCCTTACCCTAACCCTTACCCTAACCCTAACCCTAATCCTAACCTAACACTAACCCTAACCCTAACCCTAAAACAAACCTAACCCTAACCCTAACCCTAATCCTAACCTAACACTAACCCTAACCCTAACACTAACCCTAACCCTAACCCTAACACTAACCCTAACCCTACCCCTTACCCTAACTCTAACCCTAACCGTAACCTAACCCTAACCCTAACCTAACCCTCACCCTAACCCTAACCCTAACCCTAACCCTAACCCAAAATTTAACCCTAACCCTAACCCTAACCTAACCTAAAGGTAGAGCGGCGGACCGGTATCCTGAAGGTGCGAGTTCAAATCCCGCTCGAGTCAACATTTTTCAGTTGACTTCGTCAGTTTAGGTTAATTGTGAAGTTATCGTTTTATAATACCCTGAATATAATTCTGAAATAGAATTGAAACACTGCACATCCATCCTCATGGATAACGTTAAGTTCTCTCGAGAATATCTCGTGCACTTAAATTGGATAAAAACTCGCCTCAAATCCCTGTGGACTCCATTCCTCAACAGGTAGAGCGGCGGACCAGTATCCCGAAGGTGCGAGTTCAAATCCCGCTCGAGTCAACATTTTTCAGTTGACTTCGGCAGTGTAGGTTAATTGTGAAATTATCGTTTCATAATACCCTGAGGAAGATTCTGAAATAGAATTGAAACACTGCACATCCATCCTCATGGATAGCGTTAAGTTGTCGCGAGAATATCTCGTGCACTTAAATCGGATAAAAACTCGCCTCCAATCCCTAACCCTAACCCTAACCCTAACCCTAACCCTAACCTTAACCCTAACCTAACCCTAACCCTAACCCTAACCATCACCCTAACCCTAACCCTAACCCTAACCCTAACCCTAACCCTAACCTTAACTCTAACCCTAATCCTAACCCTAACCCTAACCCTAACCTAACCTAAAGGTAGAGCGGCGGACCGGTATCCCGAAGGTGCGAGTTCAAATCCCGCTCGAGTCAACATTTTTCAGTTGACTTCGGCAGTATAGGTTAATTGTGAAGTTATCGTTTCATAATACCCTGAGAATGATTCTGAAATAGAATTGTAACACTGCACATCCATCCTCATGGATAGCGTTTAGTTGTCGCGAGAATATCTCGTGCACATAAATTGAATAAAAACTCGCCTCCAATCCCTAACCCTAACCCTAACCCTAACCTTAACCCTAACCCTAACCCTAACCCTAACCCTAACCCTAACCTTAATCCTAACCCTAACCCTAATCCTAACCTTAACTATAACCCTCCCCCTAACCATAACCCTATCCCTAACCCTAACCCTAAACCGAACCCTAACCCTAACCCTAACCCTAACCCTTACCCTAACCCTTACCCTAACCCTAACCCTAATCCTAACCTAACACTAACCCTAACCCTAACCCTAAAACAAACCTAACCCTAACCCTAACCCTAATCCTAACCTAACACTAACCCTAACCCTAACACTAACCCTAACCCTAACCCTAACACTAACCCTAACCCTACCCCTTACCCTAACTCTAACCCTAACCGTAACCTAACCCTAACCCTAACCTAACCCTCACCCTAACCCTAACCCTAACCCTAACCCTAACCCTAACCCAAAATTTAACCCTAACCCTAACCCTAACCTAACCTAAAGGTAGAGCGGCGGACCGGTATCCTGAAGGTGCGAGTTCAAATCCCGCTCGAGTCAACATTTTTCAGTTGACTTCGTCAGTTTAGGTTAATTGTGAAGTTATCGTTTTATAATACCCTGAATATAATTCTAAAATAGAATTGAAACACTGCACATCCATCCTCATGGATAACGTTAAGTTCTCTCGAGAATATCTCGTGCACTTAAATTGGATAAAAACTCGCCTCAAATCCCTGTGGACTCCATTCCTCAACAGGTAGAGCGGCGGACCAGTATCCCGAAGGTGCGAGTTCAAATCCCGCTCGAGTCAACATTTTTCAGTTGACTTCGGCAGTGTAGGTTAATTGTGAAATTATCGTTTCATAATACCCTGAGGAAGATTCTGAAATAGAATTGAAACACTGCACATCCATCCTCATGGATAGCGTTAAGTTGTCGCGAGAATATCTCGTGCACTTAAATTGGATAAAACTCGCCTCCAATCACTGTGGACTCGATAGCTAAACATGTAGAGAGGCGGACCGGTATTCCGAAGGTGCGATTTCAAATCCCGCTCCAGTCAACATTTTCCAGTTGACTTCTGCAGTGTAGATTAATTGTGAAGTTATCGTTTCATAATCCCCTGAGGAAGATTCTGAAATAGAATTGAAACACTGCACATCCATCCTCATGGATAGCGTTAAGTTGTCGCGAGAATATCTCGTGCACTTAAATTGGATAAAAACTCGCCTCCAATCCCTGTGGACTCGATAGCTCAACAGGTAGAGCGACGGACCGGTATCACGAAGGAGCGAGTTGAAATCCCGCTCGAGTCAACATTTTTCAGTTGACTTCGCCTGTGTTGGCTAATTGTGAAGTTATCGTTTCATAAAACCCTGAGGATGATTCTGAAATAGAATTGAAACACTGCACATCCATCCTCATGGATAGCGTTAAGTTCTCTCGAGATTATCTCGTGCACTTAAATTGGATAAAAACTCGCCTCCAATCCCTGTGGACTCGATAGCTCAACAGTTAGAACGGCGGACCGGTATCCCGAAGGTGCGAGTTGAAATTACACTGGAGTCAACATTTTTCAGTTGACTTCGGAAGTGTACGTTAATTGTGAAGTTATCGTTTCATAATACCCTGAGGAAGATTCTGAAATAGAATTGAAACACTGCACATCCATCCTCATGGATAGCGTTAAGCAGTCGCGAGAATATCTCGTGCACTTAAATTGGATAAAAACTCGCCTCCAATTCCTGTGGACTCGATAGCTCAACAGTTAGAACGGGGGACCGGTATTCCGAAGGTTCGAGTTCAAATCCTGCTCGAGTCAACATTTTCAAGTTGACTTCGGCAGTGTAGGTTACTTGTGAAGTTATCGTTTCATAATACCCTAAGGATGATTCTGAATTAGAATTGAAACACTGCACATCCATCCTCATGGATAGCGTTAAGTTCTCTCGAGAATATCTCGTGCACTTAAATTGGATAAAAACTCGCCTCCAATCCCTGTGGACTCGATAGCTCAACAGGTAGAACGGCGGACCGGTATCCCGAAGGTTCGAGTTGAAATCACGCTCGAGTCAACATTTTTCAGTTGACTTCGGCAGTGTAGGTTAATTGTTAAGTTATCGTTTCATAATCCCCTGAAGATGATTCTGAAATAGAATTGAAACACTGCACATCCATACTCATGGATAGCGTTAAGTTGTCGCGAGAATATCTCGTGCACTTAAATTGGATAAAAACTCTCCTCCAATCCCTGTGGACTCGATAGCTCAACAGGTAGAGCGGCGGACCAGTATCTCGAAGGTGCGAGTTCAAATCCCGCTCGAGTCAACATTTTTCAGTTGACTTCGGCTGTGTAGGTTAATTGTGGAGTTATCGTTTCATAATACCCTGAGGATGATTCTGAAATAGAATTGAAACACTGCACATCGATCCTCATGGATAGCGTTAAGTTCTCTCGAGAATATCTCGTGCACTTTAATTGGATAAAAACTCGCCTCCAATCCCTGTGGACTCGATAGCTCAACAGGTAGAGCGGCGGGCCGGTATCCCGAAGTTTCGAGTTAAAATCCCGCTCGAGTCAACATTTTTCAGTTGACTTCGGCAGTGTAGGTTAATTGTGAAGTTATCGTTTCATAATACCCTGAAGATGATTCTGAAATAGAATTGAAACACTGAACATCCAATATCATGGATAGCGTTAAGTTGTCGCGAGAATATCTCGTGCACTTAAATAGGATAAAAACTCGCCTCAAATCCCTGTGGACTCCATAGCTCAACGGGTAGAGCGGAGGACCGGTATCCAGAAGGTGCGATTTCAAATCCCGCTCGAGTCAACTTTTTTCAGATGACTTCGGAAGTGTACGTTAATTGTGAAGTTATCGATTCATAATACCCTGAGGATGATTCTGAAATAGAATTGAAACACTGTACATCCATCCTCATGGATAGCGTTAAGTTGTCGGAGAATATCTCGTGCACTTAAATTGGACAAAAACTCGCCTCCAATCCCTGTGGACTCGATAGCTGAATGGGTAGTGCGGCGGACCGGTATCCCGAATATGCGATTTCAAATCCCGCTCGAGTCAACATTTTAAATTTGACTTCGGCAGTGTAGGTTAATTGTGAAGTTATCGTTTCATAATACCCTGAGGATGATTCTGAAATAGAATTGAAACACTGCACATCCATCGTCATGGATAGCGTTAAGTTGTCGCGAGAATATCTCGTGCACTTGATGTTGATAAAAACTCGCCTCCATTCCCGGTGGACTCGATAGCTCAACAGATAGAGCGGCGGACCGGTATCCCGAAGGTTCGAGTTCAAATCCCGCTCTAGTCAACATTTTTCAGTTGACTTCGGGAGTGTAGGTTACTTGTGAAGTTATCGTTTCATAATACCCTGAAGATGATTTTGAAATAGAATTGAAACACTGCACATCCAATATCATGGATAGCGTTAAATTGTCGCGAGAATATCTCGTGCAATTAAATTGGATAAAAACTCGCCTCCAATCCCTGTGGACTCGATAGCTCAACAGGCAGAGCGGCGGACCGGTATCCCGAAGGTGCGAGTTCAAATCCCGCTCGAGTCAACTTTTTTCAGTTGACTTCGGCAGTGTATGTTAATTGTGAAGTTATCGTTTCATAAAACGCTGAGGATGATTCTGAAATTGAATTGAAACACTGCACATCCTTCCCCATGGATAGTGTTAAGTTCTCTCGAGAATATCTCGCGCACTTAAATTGGATAAAAACTCGCCTCTAATCCCTGTGGACTCGATAGGTCAACAGGTAGAACGGCGGACCCGTATCCCGAAGGTGCGAGTTGAAATCACGCTCGAGTCAAAATTTTTCAGTTTACTTCGTCAGTGTACGTTAATTGTGAAGTTATCGTTTCATAATAACCTGAGGATGATTCTGAAATAGAATTGAAACACTGCACATCCATCCTCATTGATAGCGTTAAGTAGTAGCGAGAATATCTCGTGCTCTTAAATTGGATAAAAACTCGCCTCCATTTCCTGTGGACTCGATAACTCAACAGGTAGAGCGGCGGACAGGTATCCCGTAGGTGCGAGTTGAAATCCCGCTCGAGTCAACTTTTTTCAGTTGACTTCGGAAGTGTACGTTAATTGTGAAGTTATCGTTTCATAATACCCTGAGGATGATTCTTAAATAGAATTGAAACACTGCACATCCATCCTTATGGATAGCGTTAAGTTGTCGCGAGAATATCTCGTGCACTTAAATTGGATAAAAACTCGCCTCCAATCCCTGTGGACTCGATAGCTCAACGGGTAGAGCTGCGGTCCGGTATCCCGACGGTGCGAGTTCAAATCCCGCTCCAGTCAACATTTTTCAGTTGACTTCGTAAGTGTACGTTAATTGTGAAGTTATCGTTTCATATTACCCTGAGGAAGATTCTGAAATAGAATTGAAACACTGCACATCCATCCTTATGGATAGCGTTAAGTTCTCTCGAGAATATCTCGTGCACTTAAATTGGATAAAAACTCGCCTCCATTCCCTGTGGACTCGATAGCTCAACAGGTAGAGCGGCGGACCGGTATCCCAAAGGTGCGAGTTGAAATCCCGCTCGAGTCAACATTTTTCAGTTGACTTCGTAAGTGTACGTTAATTGTGAAGTTATCGTTTCATAATACCCTGAAGATGATTCTGAAATAGAATTGAAACACTGAACATCCAATATCATGGATAGCGTTAAGTTTTCGCGAGAATATCTCGTGCACTTAAATAGGATAAAAACTCGCCTCAAATCCCTGTGGACTCGATAGCTCAACGGGTAGAGCGGCGGACCGGTATCCCGAAGGTGCGATTTCAAATCCCGTTCTAGTCAACATTTTTAAGTTGACTTCGGCAGTGTAGGTTAATTGTGAAGTTAACGTTTCATAATACCCTGAGGATGTTTCTGAAATAGGATTGAAACACTGCACATCCATCCTCATGGATTGCGTTAAGTTGTCGCGAGAATATCTCGTGCACTTAAATTGGATAAAAACCCGCCTCCTATCCCTGTGGAATCGATAGCTCAACAGGTAGAGCGGCGGACCGGTATTCCGAAGGTGCGATTTCAAATCCCGCTCGAGTCAACATTTTTCAGTTGACTTCGGAAGTCTACGTTAATTGTGAAGTTATCGTTTCATAATACCCTGAGGATGATTCTGAAATAGAATTGAAACACTGGACATCCATCCTCATGGATAGAGTTAAGTTGTCCCGAGAATATCTCGTGCACTTAAATTGAATAAAAACTCGCCTCCAATCCCTAACCCTAACCCTAACCCTAACCCTAACCCTAACCCTAACCTAACCCGAACCCTAAACCTAACCCTAACCCTAACTCTAACCCTAACCCTAACCCTAACCCTAACCCTAACCCTAACCCTGACCCTAACCCTACACTAACCTAAAGGTAGAGAGGCGGACCGGTATCCCGAAGGTGCGAGTTTAAATCCCGCTCGAGTCAACATTTTTGAGTTGACTTCGGCAGTGTAGGTTAATTGTGAAGTTGTCGTTTCATAATACCCTGAGGATGATTCTGAAATAGAATTGAAACACTGCACATCCATCCTCATGGATAGCGTTAAGTTGTCGCGAGAATATCTCGTGCACTTAAATTGGACAAAAACTCGCCTCCAATCCCTGTGGACTCGATAGCTCAACGGGTAGTGGGGCGGACCGGTATCCCGAATATGCGATTTCAAATCCCGCTCGAGTCAACATTTTAAAGTTGACTTCGGCAGTGTAGGTTAATTGTAAAGTTATCGTTTCATAATACCCTGAGAATGATTCTGAAATAGAATTGAGACACTGCACATCCATCCTCATGGATAGCGTTAAGTTCTCTCGAGAATATCTCGTGCAAATAAATTGGATAAAAACTCGCCTAGAATCCCAGTGGACTCGATAGCTCAAAAGGTAGAGCGGCAGACCGGTATCCCGAAGGTGCGAGTTGAAATCCCGCTCGAGTCAATATTTTTCAGTTGACTTCGGCAGTGTAGGTTACTTGTTAAATTATCGTTTCATAATACCCTGAAGATGATTCTGAAATAGAATTGAAACACTGCACATCCATGATCATGGATAGCGTTAAATTGTCGCGAGAATATCTCGTGCACTTAAATTGGATAAAAACTTGCCTCCTATCCCTGTGGACTAGATAGCTCAACAGGTAGAGCGGCGGACCGGTATCCCGAAGGTGCGAGTTCAAATCCCGTTCGAGTCAACATTTTTCAGTTGACTTCGGAAGTGTACGTTAATTGTGAAGTTATCGTTTCATAATACCCTGAAGATGATTCTGAAATAGAATTGAAACACTGCACATCCATCCTCATGAATAGCGTTAAGTTCTCTCGAGAATATCTCGTGCACTTAAATTGGATAAAAACTCGCCTCCATTTCCTGTGGACTCGATAACTCAACAGGTAGAGCGGCGGACAGGTATCCCGAAGGTGCGAGTTGAAATCCCGCTCGAGTCAACATTTTTCAGTTGACTTCGGAAGTGTACGTTAATTGTGAAGTTATCGTTTCATAATACCCTGAGGATGATTCTGAAATAGAATTGAAACACTGCACATCCATCCTTATGGATAGCGTTAAGTTGTCACGAGAATATCTCGTTCACTTAAATTGGATAAAAACTCGCCTCCAATCCCTGTGGACTCGATAGCTCAACGGGTAGAGCTGCGGTCCGGTATCCCGACGGTGCGAGTTCAAATCCCGCTCGAGTCAACATTTTTCAGTTGACTTCGGAAGTGTACGTTAATTGTGAAGTTATCGTTTCATAATACCCTGAGGATGATTCTGAAATAGAATTGAAACACTGCACATCCATCCTCATGAATAGCGTTAAGTTGTCGCGAGAATATCTCGTGCACTTAAATTGGATAAAAACTCGCCTCCAATCCCTGTGGACTCGATAGCTCAACGGGTAAAGCTGCGAACCGGTATCCCGAATAAGCGAGTTCAAATCCAGTTCGAGTCAACATTTTTAAGTTTACTTCGGCAGTGTAGGTTAATTGTGAAGTTATCGTTTCATAAAACGCTGAGGATGATTCTGAAATAGAATTGAAACACTGCACATCCATCCTCATGGATAGCGTTAAGTTGTCGCGAGAATATCTCGTGCACTTAAATTGCATAAAAACTCTCCTCCAATTCCTGTGGACTCGATAACTCAACAGGTAGAGCGGCGGACCGGTATCCCGAATGTGCGAGTTCAAATCCCGCTCGAGTCAACATTTTTCAGTTGACATCGGCAGTGTAGGTTACTTGTGAAGTTATCGTTTCATAATACCCTGAGGATGATTCTGAAATAGAATTGAAACACTGCACATCCATCCTCATGGATAGCGTTAAGTTGTCGCGAGAATATCTCGTGCACTTAAATTGGATAAAAACTCGCCTCCAATCACTGTGGACTCGATAGCTCAACAGGTAGAGCGGCGGACCGGTATCCCGAAGGTGCGATTTGAAATCCCGCTCGAGTCAACATTTTTCAGTTGACTTCGGCAGTGTAGGTTAATTGTGAAGTTACCGTTTCAAAATACCCTGACGATGATTCTGAAATAGAATTGAAACACTGCACATCCATCCTCATGGATAGCGTTAAGTTGTCGCTAGAATATCTCGTGCACATAAATTGGATAAAAACTCGCCTAGAATCCCAGTGGACTCGATAGCTCAAAAGAAAGAGCGGCAGACCGGTATCCCGAAGGTGCGAGTTCAAATACCACTCGAGTCAACATTTTTCAGTTGACTTCGGCAGTGTAGGTTAATTGTGAAGTTAACGTTTCATAATACCCTGAGGATGATTCTGAAATAGAATTGAAACACTGCACATCCATTCTAATGGATACCGTTTGTTGTCGCGAGAATATCTCATGCACTTAAATTGAATAAAAACTCGCCTCCAATCCCTAACCCTAATCTTAACCCTAACCTAACACTAACCCTAACCCTAACCCTAACCCTAACCCTAACCCTAACCCTAACCTGACCTAAAGGTAGAACGGCGGACCGGTATCCCGAAGGTGCGAGTTCAAATCCCGCTCGAGTCAACATTTTTCAGTTGACTTCGTCAGTGTAGGTTAATTCTGAAGTTATCGTTTCATAATACCCTGAGGATGATTCTGAAAAAGAATATAAAAACTGCACATCCATCCTCATGGATAGCGTTAAGTTGTCGTGAGAATATCTCGTGCACTTAAATTGGATAAAAACTCACCTCCAAACCCTGCGGACTCGATAGCTCAACAGGTAGATCGGCGGACCGCTATCCCGAAGGTGCGAGTTCAAATCCCGCTCGAGTCAACATTTTTCAGTTGACTTCGGCAGTGTAGGTTAATTGTGAAGTTATCGTTTAATAATACCCTGAGGAAGATTCTGAAATAGAATTGAAACACTGCACATCCATCCTCATGGATAGCGTTAAGTTGTCGCGAGAATATCTCGTGCACTTAAATTGGATAAAAACTCGCCTCCAATCCCTGTTGACTCGATAGCTCAACAGGTAGAGCGGCGGACCGGTATCCCGAAGGTGCGAGTTCAAATCCCGCTCGAGTCAACATTTTTCAGTTGACTTCGGCAGTGTGGGTTAATTGTGAAGTTATCGTTTCATAATACCCTGAATTTGATTCTGAAATAGAATTGAAACACTGCACATCCATCCTCATGGATAGCGTTAAGTTGTCGCGAGAATTTCTCGTGCACTTAAATTGAATAAAAACTCGCCTCCAATCCCTAACCCTAACCCTAACCCTAACCCTAACCCTAACCCTAACCCTAACCCTAACCCTAACCCTAACCCTAACCCTAACCCTAACCCTAACCCTAACCCTAACCCTAACCCTAACCGTAACCTTAACCTTAACCCTAACCCTAACCCAAACCTAACATAAAGGTAGAGCGGCGGACCGGTATCCCGAAGGTGCGAGTTCAAATCCTGCTCGAGTCAACATTTTTCAGTTGACTTTGCCAGTGTAGGTTAATTGTGAAGTTATCGTTTCATAATACCCTGAGGATCATTCTGAAAAAAAATTGAAACACTGCACATCCATCCTCATGGATAGCGTTAAGTTGTCGCGAGAATATCTCGTGCACTTAAATTGAATAAAAACTCGCCTCCAATCCCTAACGCTAACCCTAACCCTAACCCTAACCCTAACCCTAACCTAACCCTAACCCTAACCCTGACACTAACCCTAACCCTAACCCTAACCTTAACCCTAACCCTAACCCTAACCCGAACCCGAACCCTAACCCTAACCCTAACCCTTACCCTCACCCTAACCCTAATCCTAATTTAACACTAACCCTAACCCTAACACTAACCCTAACCCTAACCCTAAACCTAACCCTTACACTAAACCTAACCCTTACCCTAACCCTAACCCTAACCCTAACGTAACCTAACACTAACCCTAACACTAACCCTATCCCTAACCCTAACCCTAAACCGAACCCTAACCCTAACCCTAACCCTAACCCTTACCCTAACCCTTACCCTAACCCTAACCCTAATCCTAACCTAACACTAACCCTAACCCTAACCCTAAAACAAACCTAACCCTAACCCTAATCCTAACCTAACACTAACCCTAACCCTAACACTAACCCTAACCCTAACCCTAACACTAACCCTAACCCTACCCCTTACCCTAACTCTAACCCTAACCGTAACCTAACCCTAACCCTAACCTAACCCTCACCCTAACCCTAACCCTAACCCTAACCCTAACCCAAAATTTAACCCTAACCCTAACCCTAACCTAACCTAAAGGTAGAGCGGCGGACCGGTATCCTGAAGGTGCGAGTTCAAATCCCGCTCGAGTCAACATTTTTCAGTTGACTTCGTCAGTTTAGGTTAATTGTGAAGTTATCGTTTTATAATACCCTGAATATAATTCTGAAATAGAATTGAAACACTGCACATCCATCCTCATGGATAACGTTAAGTTCTCTCGAGAATATCTCGTGCACTTAAATTGGATAAAAACTCGCCTCAAATCCCTGTGGACTCCATTCCTCAACAGGTAGAGCGGCGGACCAGTATCCCGAAGGTGCGAGTTCAAATCCCGCTCGAGTCAACATTTTTCAGTTGACTTCGGCAGTGTAGGTTAATTGTGAAATTATCGTTTCATAATACCCTGAGGAAGATTCTGAAATAGAATTGAAACACTGCACATCCATCCTCATGGATAGCGTTAAGTTGTCGCGAGAATATCTCGTGCACTTAAATCGGATAAAAACTCGCCTCCAATCCCTAACCCTAACCCTAACCCTAACCCTAACCCTAACCTTAACCCTAACCTAACCCTAACCCTAACCCTAACCATCACCCTAACCCTAACCCTAACCCTAACCCTAACCCTAACCCTAACCCTAACCTTAACTCTAACCCTAATCCTAACCCTAACCCTAACCCTAACCTAACCTAAAGGTAGAGCGGCGGACCGGTATCCCGAAGGTGCGAGTTCAAATCCCGCTCGAGTCAACATTTTTCAGTTGACTTCGGCAGTATAGGTTAATTGTGAAGTTATCGTTTCATAATACCCTGAGAATGATTCTGAAATAGAATTGTAACACTGCACATCCATCCTCATGGATAGCGTTTAGTTGTCGCGAGAATATCTCGTGCACATAAATTGAATAAAAACTCGCCTCCAATCCCTAACCCTAACCCTAACCCTAACCTTAACCCTAACCCTAACCCTAACCCTAACCCTAACCCTAACCTTAATCCTAACCCTAACCCTAATCCTAACCTTAACTATAACCCTCCCCCTAACCATAACCCTATCCCTAACCCTAACCCTAAACCGAACCCTAACCCTAACCCTAACCCTAACCCTTACCCTAACCCTTACCCTAACCCTAACCCTAATCCTAACCTAACACTAACCCTAACCCTAACCCTAAAACAAACCTAACCCTAACCCTAACCCTAATCCTAACCTAACACTAACCCTAACCCTAACACTAACCCTAACCCTAACCCTAACACTAACCCTAACCCTACCCCTTACCCTAACTCTAACCCTAACCGTAACCTAACCCTAACCCTAACCTAACCCTCACCCTAACCCTAACCCTAACCCTAACCCTAACCCTAACCCAAAATTTAACCCTAACCCTAACCCTAACCTAACCTAAAGGTAGAGCGGCGGACCGGTATCCTGAAGGTGCGAGTTCAAATCCCGCTCGAGTCAACATTTTTCAGTTGACTTCGTCAGTTTAGGTTAATTGTGAAGTTATCGTTTTATAATACCCTGAATATAATTCTAAAATAGAATTGAAACACTGCACATCCATCCTCATGGATAACGTTAAGTTCTCTCGAGAATATCTCGTGCACTTAAATTGGATAAAAACTCGCCTCAAATCCCTGTGGACTCCATTCCTCAACAGGTAGAGCGGCGGACCAGTATCCCGAAGGTGCGAGTTCAAATCCCGCTCGAGTCAACATTTTTCAGTTGACTTCGGCAGTGTAGGTTAATTGTGAAATTATCGTTTCATAATACCCTGAGGAAGATTCTGAAATAGAATTGAAACACTGCACATCCATCCTCATGGATAGCGTTAAGTTGTCGCGAGAATATCTCGTGCACTTAAATCGGATAAAAACTCGCCTCCAATCCCTAACCCTAACCCTAACCCTAACCCTAACCCTAACCTTAACCCTAACCTAACCCTAACCCTAACCCTAACCATCACCCTAACCCTAACCCTAACCCTAACCCTAACCCTAACCCTAACCCTAACCCTAACCTTAACTCTAACCCTAATCCTAACCCTAACCCTAACCCTAACCTAACCTAAAGGTAGAGCGGCGGACCGGTATCCCGAAGGTGATAGTTCAAATCCCGCTCGAGTCAACATTTTTCAGTTGACTTCGGCAGTGTAGGTTAATTGTGAAATTATCGTTTCATAATACCCTGAGGAAGATTCTGAAATAGAATTGAAACACTGCACATCCATCCTCATGGATAGCGTTAAGTTGTCGCGAGAATATCTCGTGCACTTAAATTGGATAAAAACTCGCCTCCAATCCCTCTTGAATCAATAGCTCACCAGGTAGAGCGGCGGACCGGTATCCCGAAGGTGCGAGTTCAAATCCCGCTCGAGTCAACATTTTTCAGTTGACTTCGGCAGTGTGGGTTAATTGTGAAGTTATCGTTTCATAATACCCTGAGGATGATTCTGAAATAGAATTGAAACACTGCACATCCATCCTCATGGATAGCGTTAAGTTGTCGGGAGAATTTCTAGTGCACTTAAATTGAATAAAAGCTCGCCTCCAATCCCTAACGCTAACCCTAACACTAACCCTAACCTAACCCTAACCCTAACCCTAACCCTAACCCTAACCCTAACCCTAACCCTAACCCTAACCCTAACCCTAACCCTAACCCTAACCCTAACCCTAACCCAAACCTAACATAAAGTTAGAGCGGCGGACCGCTATCCCGAAGGTGCGAGTTCAAATCCCGCTCGAGTCAACATTTTTCAGTTGACTTCGGCAGTGTAGGTTAATTGTGAAGTTATCGTTTCATAATACCCTGAGGATGATTCTGAAATAGAATGGAAACACTGCACATCCATCCTCATGGATAGCGTTAAGTTGTCGCGAGAATATCTCGTCCACTTAAATGGATAAAAACTCGCCTCCAATCCCTGTGGACTCGATAGCTAAACAGTTAGATCGGCGGACCGGTATCCAGAAGGTCCGAGTTCAAATCCCGCTCGATTCAACATTTTTCAATTGACTTCGGATGTGTAGGTTAATTGTGAAGTTATCGTTTCATAATACCCTGACGATGATTCTGAAATAGAATTGAAACACTGCACATCATTCCTCATGGATAGCGTTAAGTTGTCGCGAGAATATCTCGTGCACTTAAATTGAATAAAAACTCGCCTCCAATCCCTAACGCTAACCCTTAGCCTAACCCTAACCCTAACCCTAACCTAACCCTAACCCTAACCCTGAACCTAACCCTAACCCTAACCTTAACCCTAACCCTAACCCTAACTCGAACCCGAACCCTAACCCTAACCCTAACCCTTACCCTCACTGTAACCCTAATCCTAATTTAACACTAACCCTAACCCTAACACTAACCCTCACCCTAACCGTAACCCTAACCCTAACCCTAACCCTAACCCTTACCCTAACCCTAACCCTAACCCTAACCTAACACTAACCCTAACCCTAACCCTCACCCTAACCCTAACCTCAACCCTAACCTTAAATCTAACTCTAACCCTAACCCTAACCTAACCTAAAGGTAGATAGGCCGACCGGTATAACGAAGGCGCGAGTTCAAATCCCGCTCGAG
>JASJOG010000167.1:172500-187500 GCA_030142905.1 Heliopora coerulea | reverse complement strand
CCAATCCCTAACCCTAACCCTAACCCTAACCCTAACCCTAACCCTAACCCTAACCCTAACCCTAACCCTAACCCTATCCCTAACCCTAATCCTAACTCTAACCCTAAATCTAACCCTAACCCTAACTCTAACCTAACCTAAAGGTAGAGCGTCGGACCGGTATCCCGAAGGTGCGAGTTCAAATCCCGCACGAGTCAACATTTTTCAGTTGACTTCGGCAGTGTAGGTTAATTGTGAAGTTATCGTTTCATAATACCCTGAATATGATTCTGAAATAGAATTGAAACACTGCACATCCATCTTTATGGATAGCGTTAAGTTCTCTCGAGAATATCTCGTGCACTTAAATTGGATAAAAATTCGCCTCCAATCCCTGTGGACTCGATAGCTCAACAGGTAGAACGGCGGACCGGTATCCCGAAAGTGTGAGTTGAAATCCCGCTCGAGTCAACATTTTTCAGTTGACTTCGATAGTGTAGGTTAATTGTGAAGTTATCGTTTGATAATACCCTGAGGATGATTCTGAAATAGAATTGAAACACTGCACATCCATCCTCATGGATAACGTTAAGTTGTCGCGAGAATATCTCGTGCACTTAAATTGAATAAAAACTCGCCTACAATCCCTAACCCTAACGCTAACCCTAACCTAACCCTAACCCTAACCCTAACCCTAACCCTGACCCTAACCTAACCCTAATCCTAACCCTAACCCTAACCCTAACCCTAACCCTAACCATAACCCTAACCCTAACCCTAACCCTAACCTTAATCCTAACCCTAACCCTATCCCTAACCCTAACCCTAACCCTAACCCTCACCCTAACCCTAACCCTAACCCTAACCTAACACTAACCCTAACCCTAACCCTAACCATAACCCTAACCCTAACCCTAACCCTAACCCTAACCCTAACCCTAAATCTAACACTAACCCTAACCCTAACCCTAATCCTTACCCTAACCCAAACAATAATCCTAACCTAACACTAACCCAACCCTAATACTAACCCTAACCCTAACACTAACCCGAACCCTGACCCTAACCCTTACCCTAACCCTAACCCGAACCCTAACTTAACACTAACCCTAACCCTAACCCTAACCCTAACCCTAACCCTAACCCTAACCCTAAATCTAACACTAACCCTAACCCTAACCTAACCTAAAGGTAGATCGGCGGACCGGTATCCCGAAGGTGCGAGTTCAAATCCCGCTCGAGTCAACATTTTTCAGTTGACTTCGGCAGTGTAGGTTAATTGTGAAGTTATCGTTTCATAATACCCTGAGGATGATTCTGAAATAGAATTGTAACACTGCACATCCATCCTCATGGATAGCGTTAAGTTGTCGCGAGAATATCTCGTGCACTTAAATTGAATAAAAATTCGCCTCCAATCCCTAACCCTAACCCTAACCCTAACCCTAACCCTAACCCTAACCCTAACCCTAACCCTAACCCTAACCTTAATCCTAACCCTAACCCTAACCCTAACCCTAACCCTAACCCTCACCCTAACACTAACCCTAACCCTTACCCTAACCTTTACCATGACCCTAACCCTAATCCTAACCTAACACTAACCCTAACCCTAACCCTAACCCTAACCCTAAACCCTAACCCTAATCCTAACCCTAACCCTAACCCTAACCCTGACCCTAACTCTAATCCTAACCTAACACTAACCCTAACCCTAACACTAAACCTAACCCTAACCCTAACCCTAACCCTAACCCTAACCCTAACCCTAAATTTAACCCTAACCCTAACCCTTACCCTAACTCTAACCCTAACCGTAACCTAACCCTAACCCTAACCTAACCCTCACCCTAACCCTAACCCTAACCCTAACCCTAACCCTAACCCTAACCCTAACCCTAACCCTAACCCTAACCCTAACCCTTCCCTAACCCTAACCTTAATCCTAACCCTAACCCTATCCCTAACCCTAACCCGAACCCTAACCCTAACCCTAACCCTAACCCTAACCTAACCTAACGGTAGAGCGGCGGACCGGTATCCCGAAGGTGCGAGTTGAAATCCCGCTCGAGTCAATATTTTTCAGTTGACTTCGGCAGTGTAGGTTAATTGTGAAGCTATCGTTTCATAATACCCTGAGGAAGATTTTGAAATAGAATTGAAACACTGCACATCCATCCTCATGGATAGCGTTAAGTTGTCGCGAGAATATCTCGTGCACTTAAATTGGATAAAAACTCGCCTCCAATTTCTGTGGACTCGACAGCTCAACAAGCAGAGCGGCGGACCAGTATCACGAATGTGCGAGTTCAAATCCCGCTCGATTCAACATTTTTTAGTTGATTTCGGCAGTGTAGGTTAATTGTGAAATTATCGTTACATAATACCCTGAAGATGATTCTAAAATTGAATTTAAACACTGCACATCCATCCTCATGGATAGCGTTAAGTAGTCGCGAGAATATCTCGTGCACTTAAATTGGATAAAAACTCGCCTCAAATCCCTGTGGACTCGATACCTCAACAAGCAGAACGGCGGACCAGTATCACGAATGTGCGAGTTCAAATCCCGCTCGAGTCAACATTTTTCAGTTGATTTCGGCAGTGTAGGTTAATTGTGAAATTATCGTTACATAATACCCTGAAGATGATTCTAAAATTGAATTTTAACACTGCACATCCATCCTCATGGATAGCGTTAAGTTGTCGCGAGAATTTCTCGTGCACTTAAATTGAATAAAAACTCGCCTCCAATCCCTAACCCTAACCCTAACCCTAACCCTAACCCTAACCCTAACCCTAACCCTTACCCTAACGCTAACCCTAAACATAACCCTAACCCTAACCCTAACCCTATCCCTAACCCTAACCCTAACTCTAACCCTAAATCTAACCCTAACCCTAACTCTAACCTAACCTAAAGGTAGAGCGTCGGACCGGTATCCCGAAGGTGCGAGTTCAAATCCCGCACGAGTCAACATTTTTCAGTTGACTTCGATAGTGTAGGTTAATTGTGAAGTTATCGTTTGATAATACCCTGAGGATGATTCTGAAATAGAATTGAAACACTGCACATCCATCCTCATGGATAACGTTAAGTTGTCGCGAGAATATCTCGTGCACTTAAATTGAATAAAAACTCGCCTACAATCCCTAACCCTAACGCTAACCCTAACCTAATCCTAACCCTAACCCTAACCCTAACCCTGACCCTAACCTAACCCTAATCCTAAACCTAACCCTAACCCTAACCCTAACCCTAACCCTAACCTTAATCCTAACCCTAACCCTATCCCTAACCCTAATCCTAACCCTAACCCTCACACTAACCCTAACCCTAACCCTAACCCTAACACTAACCCGAACCCTAACCCTAACCCTTACCCTAACCCAAACACTAATCCTAACCTAACACTAACCCTAACCCTAATACTAACCCTAACCCTAACCCTAACCCTAACCCTTACCCTAACCCTAACCCTAACCCTAACCTAACACTAACCCTAACCCTAACCCTAACCCTAACCCTAACCCTAACCCAAACCTAAATCTAACACTAACCCTAACCCTAACGTAACCTAAAGGTAGAGCGGCGGACCGGTATCCCGAAGGTGCGAGTTCAAATCCCGCTCGAGTCAACATTTTTAAGTTGACTTCGGAAATGTAGGTTAATTGTGAAGTTATCGTTTCATAATACCCTGAATATGATTCTGAAATAGATTTGAAACACAGTACATCCATCCTCATGGATAGCGTTAAGTTCTCCCGAGAATACTTCGTGCACTTAAATTGGATAAAAACTCGCCTCCAATCCCTGTGGACTCGATAGCTCAACAGGTAGAGCGGCGGACCGGTATCCCGAAGGTGCGAGTTCAAATCCAGCTCGAGTCAACATTTTTCAGTTGACTTCGGCAGTGTAGGTTAATTCTGAAGTTATCGTTTCATAATACCCGGAGGATGATTCTGAAATAGAATTGTAACACTTCACATCCATCCTCATGGATAGCGTTAAGTTGTCGCGAGAATATCTCGTGCACTTAAATTGGATAAAAATTCGCCTCCAATCCCTGTGGACTCGATAGCTCAACAGGTAGAACGGCGGACCGGTATCCCGAAAGTGCGAGTTGAAATCCCGCTCGAGTCAACATTTTTCAGTTGACTTCGATAGTGTAGGTTAATTGTGAAGTTATCGTTTGATAATACCCTGAGGATGATTCTGAAATAGAATTGAAACACTGCACATCCATCCTCATGGATAACGTTAAGTTGTCGCGAGAATATCTCGTGCACTTAAATTGAATAAAAACTCGCCTACAATCGCTAACCCTAACGCTAACCCTAACCTAACCCTAACCCTAACCCTAACCCTAACCCTGACCCTAACCTAACCCTAATCCTAACCCTAACCCTAACCCTAACCCTAACGCTAACCCTAACCCTAACCCTAACCCTAACCTTAATCCTAACCCTAACCCTATCCCTAACCCTAACCCTAACCCTAACCCTCACCCTTACCCTAACCCTAACCCTAACCCTAACCCTAACCCTAACCCTAACCCTAACCCTAAATCTAACACAAACCCTAACCTTAAACTAACCTAAAGGTAGAGCGACGGACCGGTATCCCGAAGGTGCGAGTTCAAATCCCGCTCGAGTCAACATTTTTCAGTTGACTTCGGAAGTGTAGGTTAATTGTGAAGTTATCGTTTCATAATACCCTGAATATGATTCTGAAATAGATTTGAAACACTGCACATCCATCCTCATGGATAGCGTTAAGTTCTCCCGAGAATATCTCGTGCACTTAAATTGGTTAAAAACTCGCCTCCAATCCCTGTGGACTCGATAGCTCAACAGGTAGAGCGGCGGACCGGTATCCCGAAGGTGCGAGTTCAAATCCCGCTCGAGTCAACATTTTTTAGTTGACTTCGGCAGTGTAGGTTAATTGTGAAGTTATCGTTTCATAATACCCTGAGGATGATTCTGAAATAGAATTGAAACACTGCACATCCATCCTCATGGATAGCGTTAAGTTGTCGCGAGAATATCTCGTGCACTTAAATTGGATAAAAACTCGCCTCCAATCCCTAACCCTAACCCTAACCTTAACCCTAACCCTAACCCTAACCCTAACCTTAATCTTAACCTTAACCCTAACCCTAACCCTAACCCTAACCCTAACCCTAACCCTAACCCTAAACCCTAACCCTAACCCTAACCCTAACCCTAACCCTAACCCTAACCCTAACCAAACCCTAACCCTAACCCTAACCCTAACCCTAACCCTAACCCTAACCCTAACCCTAACCCTAACCCTAACCCTAACCCTAACCCTAACCCTAACCCTAACCCTAACCCTAACCCTAACCCTAACCCTAACCCTAACCCTAACCCTAACCCTAACCCTAACCCTAACCCTAACCCTAACCCTAACCCTAACCCTAACCCTAACCCTAACCCTAACCCTAACCCTAACCCTAACCCTAACCCTTACCCTAACCTTTACCCTGACCCTAACCCTAACCCTAACCCTAACCTAACACTAACCCTAACCCTAACACTAAACCTAACCCTAACCCTAACCCTAACTTAACCTAACGGTAGAGCGGCGGACCGGTATCCCGAAGGTGCGAGTTGAAATCCCGCTCGAGTCAATATTTTTCAGTTGACTTCGGCAGTGTAGGTTAATTGTGAAGCTATCGTTTCATAATACCCTGAGGAAGATTCTGAAATAGAATTGAAACACTGCACATCCATCCTCATGGATAGCGTTAAGTTGTCGCGAGAATATCTCGTGCACTTAAATTGGATAAAAACTCGCCTCAAATCCCTGTGGACTCGATAGCTCAACAAGCAGAGCGGCGGACCAGTATCACGAATGTGCGAGTTCAAATCCCGCTCGATTCAACATTTTTCAGTTGATTTCGGCAGTGTAGGTTAATTGTGAAATTATCGTTACATAATACCCTGAAGATGATTCTAAAATTGAATTTAAACACTGCACATCCAATCTCATGGATAGCGTTAAGTTGTCGCGAGAATATCTCGTGCACTTAAATTGAATAAAAACTCGCCTCCAATCCCTAACCCTAACCCTAACCCTAACCCTAACCCTAACCCTAACCCTAACCCTAACCCTAACCCTAACCCTAACCCTTACCCTAACGCTAACCCTAAACCTAACCCTAACCCTAACCCTAACCCTATCCCTAACCCTAACTCTAACTCTAACCCTAAATCTAACCCTAACCCTAACTCTAACCTAACCTAAAGGTAGAGCGTCGGACCGGTATCCCGAAGGTGCGTTTTCAAATCCCGCACGAGTCAACATTTTTCAGTTGACTTCGGCAGTGTAGGTTAATTGTGAAGTTATCGTTTCATAATACCCTGAATATGATTCTGAAATAGATTTGAAACACTGCACATCCATCCTCATAGATAGCGTTAAGTTCTCTCGAGAATATCTCGTGCACTTAAATTGAATAAAAACTCGCCTACAATCCCTAACCCTAACGCTAACCCTAACCTAACCCTAACCCTAACCCTAACCCTAACCCTGACCCTAACCTAACCCTAATCCTAACCCTAACCCTAACCCTAACCCTAACCCTAACCCTAACCCTAACCCTAACCTTAATCCTAACCCTAACCCTATCCCTAACCCTAACACTAACCCGAACCCTAACCCTAACCCTTACCCTAACCCAAACACTAATCCTAACCTAACACTAACCCTAACCCTAATACTAACCCTAACCCTAACCCTAACCCTAACCCTAACCCTAACCCTAACCCTTACCCTAACCCTAACCCTAACCCTAACCCTAACCCTAACCTAACACTAACCCTAACCCTAACCCTAACCCTAACCCTAACCCTAACCCTAACCCTAAATCTAACACTAACCCTAACCCTAACCTAACCTAAAGGTAGAGCGGCGGACCGGTATCCCGTAGGTGCGAGTTCAAATCCCGCTCGAGTCAACATTTTTCAGTTGACTTCGGCAGTGTAGATAAATTGTGAAGTTATCGTTTCATAATACCCTGAATATGATTCTGAAATAGAATTGAAACACTGCACATCCATCCTCATGGATAGCGTTAAGTTCTCCCGAGAATATCTCGTGCACTTAAATTGGATAAAAACTCGCCTCCAATCCCTGTGGACTCGATAGCTCAACAGGTAGAGCGGCGGACCGGTATCCCGAAGGTGCGAGTTCAAATCGCGCTCGAGTCAACATTTTTCAGTTGACTTCGGCAGTGTAGGTTAATTGTGAAGTTATCGTTTCATAATACCCTGAATATGATTCTGAAATAGATTTGAAACACTGCACATCCATCCTCATGGATAGCGTTAAGTTCTCCCGAGAATATCTCGTGCACTTAAATTGGATAAAAACTCGCATCCAATCCCTGTGGACTCGATAGCTCAACAGGTAGAGCGGCGGACCGGTATCCCGAAGGTGCGAGTTAAATCCCGCTCGAGTCAACATTTTTCAGTTGACTTCGGCAGTGTAGGTTAATTGTGAAGTTATCGTTTCATAATACCCTGAATATGATTCTGAAATAGAATTGAAACACTGCACATCCATCCTCATGGATAGCGATAAGTTCTCTCGAGAATATCTCGTGCACTTAAATTGGATATAAATTCGCCTCCTATCCCTGTGGACTCGATAGCTCAACAGGTAGAACGGCGGACCGGTATCCCGAAAGTGCGAGTTGAAATCCCGCTCGAGTCAACATTTTTCAGTTGATTTCAATAGTGTAGGTTAATTGTGAATTTATCGTTTGATAATATCCTGAGGATGATTCTGAAATAGAATTGAAACACTGCACATCCATCCTCATGGATAACGTTAAGTTGTCGCGAGAATATCTCGTGCACTTAAATTGAATAAAAACTCGCCTACAATCCCTAACCCTAACGCTAACCCTAACCTAACCCTAACCCTAACCCTAACCCTAACCCTAATCCTAACCCTGACCCTAACCTAACCCTAATCCTAACCCTAACCCTAACCCTAACCCTAACCCTAACCCTAACCCTAACCCTAACCTTAATCCTAACCCTAACCCTATCCCTAACCCTAACCCTAACCCTAACCCTCACCCTAACCCTAACCCTAACCCTAACCCTAACACTAACCCGAACCCTAACCCTTACCCTAACCCAAACACTAATCCTAACCTAACACTAATCCTAACCCTAATACTAACCCTAACCCTAACCCTAACCCTAACCCTTACCCTAACCTAACCCTAACCCTAACCTAACACTAACCCTAACCCTAACCCTAACCCTAACCCTAACCCTAACCCTAACCCTAAATCTAACACTAACCCTAACCCTAACGTAACCTAAAGGTAGAGCGGCGGACCGGTATCCCGAAGGTGCGAGTTCAAATCCAGAACGAGTCAACATTTTTCAGTTGACTTCTGCTGTGTAGGTTAATTGTGAAGTTATCTTTTCATAATACCCTGAGGATGATTCTGAAATAGAATTGAAACACTGCACATCCATCCTCATGGATAGTGTTAAGTTGTAGAGAGAATATCTCGTGCACTTAAATTGGATAAAAACTCGCCTCCAATCCCTGTGGACTCGATAGCTCAACAGGTAGAGCGGCGGACCGGTATCCCGAAGGTGCGAGTTCAAATCCCCCTCGAGTCAACATTTTTCAGTTGACTTCGGCAGTGTAGGTTACTTGTGAAGTTATCGTTTCATAATACCCTGAGGATGATTCTGAAATAGAATTGTAACACTGCACATCCATCCTCATGGATAGCGTTAAGTTGTCGCGAGAATACCTCGTGCACTTAAATTGAATAAAAACTCGCCTCCAATACCTACCATTAACCCTAACCCTAACCCTAACCCTAACCCTAACCCTAACCCTAACCCTAACCCTAACCTTAATCCTAACCCTAACCCTAACCCTAACCCTAACCCTAACCCTAACCCTCACCCTAACCCTAACCCTAACCCTTACCCTAACCTTTACCCTGACCCTAACCCTAATCCTAACCTAACACTAACCCTAACCCTAACACTAATCCTAACCCTAACCCTAACCCTAACCCTAACCCTAACCCTAACCCTTACCCTAACTCTAACCCTAACCGTAACCTAACCCTAACCCTAACCTAACCCTCACCTTAACCCTAACCCTAACCCTAACCCTAACCCTAACCCTAACCCTAACCCTAACCATAACCCTAAATTTAAACCTAACCCTAAACCTAACCTAACCTAACGGTAGAGCGGCGGACCGGTATCCCGAAGGTGCGAGTTCAAATCCCGCTCGAGTCAATATTTTTCAGTTGACTTCGGCAGTGTAGGTTAATTGTGAAGCTATCGTTTAATAATACCCTGAGGAAGATTCTGAAATAGAATTGAAGCACTGCACATCCATCCTCATGGATAGCGTTAAGTTGTCGAGAGAATATCTCGTGCACTTAAATTGGATAAAAACTCGCCTCCAATCCCTGTGGACTCGACAGCTCAACAAGCAGAGCGGCGGACCAGTATCACGAATGTGCGAGTTCAAATCCCGCTCGATTCAACATTTTTTAGTTGATTTCGGCAGTGTAGGTTAATTGTGAAATTATCGTTACATAATACCCTGAAGATGATTCTAAAATTGAATTTAAACACTGCACATCCATCCTCATGGATAGCGTTAAGTAGTCGGGAGAATATCTCGTGCACTTAAATTGGATAAAAACTCGCCTCAAATCCTTCTTGACTCGATAGCTCAACAGGAAGAGCAGCGGACCGGTATCCCGAATAAGCAAATTCAAATCCCGCTCGAGTCAACATTTTTCAGTTGACTTCGATAGTGTAGGTTAATTGTGAACTTATCGTTTCATAATACCCTGAATATGATTCTGAAATAGAATTGAAACACTGCACATCCATCCTCATGGACAGCGTTAAGTTCTCTCGAGAATATCTCGTGCACTTAAATTGAATAAAAACTCGCCTACAATCCCTAACCCTAACGCTAACCCTAACCTAACCCTAACCCTAACCCTAACCATAACCCTTACCCTAACCCTAACCCTAATCCTAACCTAACCCTAACCCTAACCCTAACCCTAACCCTAACCCTAACCCTAACCCTAACCCTAACCCTAACCCTAACCCTAACCCTAACCCTAACCCTAACCCTTAATCTAACACTAACCCTAACCCTAACCTAACCTAAAGGTAGAGCGGCGGACCGGTATCCCGAAGGTGCGAGTTCAAATCCCGCTCGAGTCAACATTTTTCAGTTGACTTCGGCAGTGTAGATAAATTGTGAAGTTATCGTTTCATAATACCCTGAATATGATTCTGAAATAGATTTGAAACACTGCACATCCATCTTCATGGATAGCGTTAAGTTCTCCCGAGAATATCTCGTGCACTTAAATTGGATAAAAACTCGCCTCCAATCCCTGTGGACTCGATAGCTGAATAGGTAGAGCGGCGGACCGGTATCCCGAAGGTGCGAGTTCAAATCCCGCTCGAGTCAACATTTTTCAGTTGACTTCGGCAGTGTAGGTTAATTGTGAAGTTATCGTTTCATAATACCCTGAATATGATTCTGAAATAGATTTGAAACACTGCACATCCATCCTAATGGATAGCGTTAAGTTCTCCCGAGAATATCTCGTTCACTTAAATTGGATAAAAACTCGCATCCAATCCCTGTGGACTCGATAGCTCAACAGGTAGAGCGGCGGACCGGTATCCCGAAGGTGCGAGTTAAATCCCGCTCGAGTCAACATTTTTCAGTTGACTTCGGCAGTGTAGGTTAATTGTGAAGTTATCGTTTCATAATACCCTGAATATGATTCTGAAATAGAATTGAAACACTGCACATCCATCCTCATGGATAGCGTTAAGTTCTCTCGAGAATATCTCGTGCACTTAAATTGGATAAAAATTCGCCTCCAATCCCTGTGGACTCGATCGCTCAACAGGTAGAACGGCGGACCGGTATCCCGAAAGTGCGAGTTGAAATCCCGCTCGAGTCAACATTTTTCAGTTGACTTCAATAGTGTAGGTTAATTGTGAATTTATCGTTTGATAATATCCTGAGGATGATTCTGAAATAGAATTGAAACACTGCACATCCATCCTCATGTATAACGTTAAGTTGTCGCGAGAATATCTCGTGCACTTAAATTGTATAAAAACTCGCCTACAATCCCTAACCCTAACGCTAACCCTAACCAAACCCTAACCCTAACCCTAACCCTAACCCTGACCCTAACCTAACCCTAATCCTAACCCTAACCCTAACCCTAACCCTAACCCTAACCCTAACCCTAACCCTAACCCTAACCTTAATCCTAACCCTAACCCTATCCCTAACCCTAACCCTAACCCTAACCCTCACCCTAACCCTAACCCTAACCCTAACCCTAACACTAACCCGAACCCTAACCCTAACCCTTACCCTAACCCAAACACTAATCCTAACCTAACACTAATCCTAACCCTAATACTAACCCTAACCCTAACCCTAACCCTAACCCTTACCCTAACCTAACCCTAACCCTAACCTAACACTAACCCTAACCCTAACCCTAACCCTAACCCTAACCCTAACCCTAAATCTAACACTAACCCTAACCTTAACGTAACCTAAAGGTAGAGCGGCGGACCGGTATCCCGAAGGTGCGAGTTCAAATCCAGAACGAGTCAACATTTTTCAGTTGACTTCTGCTGTGTAGGTTAATTGTGAAGTTATCTTTTCATAATACCCTGAGGATGATTCTGAAATAGAATTGAAACACTGCACATCCATCCTCATGGATAGTGTTAAGTTGTAGAGAGAATATCTCGTGCACTTAAATTGGATAAAAACTCGCCTCCAACCCCTGTGGACTCGATAGCTCAACAGGTAGAGCGGCGGACCGGTATCCCGAAGGTGCGAGTTCAAATCCCCTTCGAGTCAACATTTTTCAGTTGACTTCGGCAGTGTAGGTTACTTGTGAAGTTATCGTTTCATAATACCCTGAGGATGATTCTGAAATAGAATTGTAACACTGCACATCCATCCTCATGGATAGCGTTAAGTTGTCGCGAGAATACCTCGTGCACTTAAATTGAATAAAAACTCGCCTCCAATACCTACCATTAACCCTAACCCTAACCCTAACCCTAACCCTAACCCTAACCCTAACCCTAACCCTAACCCTAACCCTAACCCTAACCTTAATCCTAACCCTAACCCTAACCCTAACCCTAAACCTCACCCTAACCCTAACCCTAACCCTTACCCTAACCTTTACCCTGACCCTAACCCTAATCCTAACCTAACACTAACCCTAACCCTAACACTAATCCTAACGCTAACCCTAACCCTAACCCTAACCCTAACCCTAACCCTTACGCTAACTCTAACCCTAACCGTAACCTAACCCTAACCCTAACCTAACCCTCACCCTAACCCTAACCCTAACCCTAACCCTAACCCTAACCCTAACCCTAACCCTAACCCTAACCCTAACCCTAACCCTAAATTTAAACCTAACCCTAACCCTAACCTAACCTAAAGGTAGAGCGGCGGATCGGTATCCCGAAGGTGCGAGTTCAAATCCCGCTCGAGTCAACATTTTTCAGTTGACTTCGGCAGTGTAGGTTAATTGTGAAGTTATCGTTTCATAATACCCTGAATATGATTCTGAAATAGAATTGAAACACTGCACACCCATCTTCATGGATAGCGTTAAATTCTCTCGAGAATATCTCGTGCTCTTAAATTGGATAAAAACTCGCCTCCAATCCCTGTGGACTCGATAGCTCAACAGGTCGAGCGGCGGACCGGTATCCCGAATGTGAGAGTTCAAATCCCGATCGAGTCAACATTTTTCAGTAGACTTCGGCAGTGTAGGTTAATTGTGAAGTTATCGTTTCATAATACCCTGAGGATGATTCTGAAATAAAATTGAAACACTGCAGATCCATCCTCATGGATAGCGTTAAGTTGTCGCAAGAAAATCTCGTGCACTTAAATTGAATAAAAACTCGTCTCTCCTCCCTAACCCTAACCCTAACCCTAACCCTAACCCTAACCCTAACCCTAACCCAAACCCTAACCCAAACCCTAACCCAAACCCTAACCCAAACCCTAACCCTAACCCTAACCCTAACCCTATCCCTAACCCTAACCTAACCTAACGGTAGAGCGGCGGACCGGTATCCCGAAGGTGCGAGTTCAAATCCCGCTCGAGTCTAAATTTTTCAGTTGACTTCGGCAGTGTAGGTTAATTGTGAAGCTATCGTTTCATAATACCCTGAGGAAGATTCTGAAATAGAATTGAAACACTGCACATCCATCCTCATGGATAGCGTTAAGTTGTCGCGAGAATATCTCGTGCACTTAAATTGGATAAAAACTCGCCTCCAATCCCTGTGGACTCGACAGCTCAACAAGCAGAGCGGCGGACCAGTATCACGAATGTGCGAGTTCAAATCCCGCTCGATTCAACATTTTTTAGTTGATTTCGGCAGTGTAGGTTAATTGTGAAATTATCGTTACATAATACCCTGAAGATGATTCTAAAATTGAATTTAAACACTGCACATCCATCCTCATGGATAGCGTTAAGTAGTCGCGAGAATATCTCGTGCACTTAAATTGGATAAAAACTCGCCTCAAATCCTTGTTGACTCGATAGCTCAACAGGAAGAGCAGCGGACCGGTATCCCGAATAAGCAAATTCAAATCCCGCTCGAGTCAACATTTTTCAGTTGACTTCGATAGTGTAGGTTAATTGTGAACTTATCGTTTCATAATACCCTGAATATGATTCTGAAATAGAATTGAAACACTGCACATCCATCCTCATGGACAGCGTTAAGTTGTCGCGAGAATATCTCGTGCACTTAAATTGGATAAAAATTCGCCTCCAATCCCTGTGGACTAGATAGCTACACAGGTAGAACGGCGGACCTGTATCCCGAAAGTGCGAGTTGAAATCCCGCTCGAGTCAACATTTTTCAGTTGACTTCGATAGTGTAGGTTAATTGTGAAGTTATCGTTTGATAATACCCTGAGTTTGATTCTGAAATAGAATTGAAACCATGCACATCCATCCTCATGGATAACGTTAAGTTGTCGCGAGAATATCTCGTGCACTTAAATTGAATAAAAACTCGCCTACAATCCCTAACCCTAACGCTAACCCTAACCTAACCCTAACCCTAACCCTAACCCTAACCCTGACCCTAACCTAACCCTAATCCTAACCCTAACCCTAACCTTAATCGTAACCAAAACCCTAACCCTAACCCAAACCTTAATCCTAACCCTAACCCTATCCCTAACCCTAACCCTAACCCTAACCCTCACCCTAACCCTAACCCTAACCGTAACCCTAACACTAACCCGAACCCTAACCCTAACCCTTACCCTAACCCAAACACTAATCCTAACCTAACACTAACCCTAACCCTAATACTAACCCTAACCCTAACCCTAACCCTAACCCTTACCCTAACCCTAACCCTAACCCTAACTTAACACTAACCCTAACCCTAACACTAACCCTAACCCTTACCCTAACCCTAACCCTAAATCTAACACTAACCCTAACCCTAACGTAACCTAAAGGTAGAGCAGCGGACCGGTATCCCGAAGGTGCGAGTTCAAATCCCGCTCGAGTCAACATTTTTCAGTTGACTTCGGCAGTGTAGGTTAATTGTGAAGTTATCGTTTCATAATACCCTGAATATGATTCTGAAATAGATTTGAAACACTGCACATCCATCCTCATGGATAGCGTTAAGTTCTCCCGAGAATATCTCGTGCACTTAAATTGGATAAAAACTCGCCTCCAATCCCTGTGGACTCGATAGCTCAACAGGTAGAGCGGCGGACCGGTATCCCGAAGGTGCGAGTTCAAATCCCGCTCGAGTCAACATTTTTCAGTTGACTTCGGCAGTGTAGGTTAATTGTGAAGTTATCGTTTCATAATACCCTGAATATGATTCTGAAATAGAATTGTAACACTGCACATCCAT
>JASJOG010000167.1:137500-167500 GCA_030142905.1 Heliopora coerulea | reverse complement strand
GACCCTAACCCTAATCCTAACCTAACACTAACCCTAACCCTAACACTAAACCTAACCCTAACTCTAACCCTAACCCTAACCCTAACCCTAACCTAACCTAAAGGTAGAGCGGCGGACCGGTATCCCGAAGGTGCGAGTTCAAATCCCACTCGAGTCAACATTTTTCAGTTGACTTTGGCAGTGTAGGTTAATTGTGAAGTTATCGTTTCATAATACCCTGAATATGATTCTGAAATAGATTTGAAACACTGCACATCCATCCTCATGGATAGCGTTAAGTTCTCCCGAGAATATCTCGTGCACTTAAATTGGATAAAAACTCGCATCCAATCCCTGTGGACTCGATAGCTCAACAGGTAGAGCGGCGGACCGGTATCCCGAAGGTGCGAGCTCAAATCCCGCTCGAGTCAACATTTTTCAGTTGACTTCGGCAGTGTAGGTTAATTGTGAAGTTATCGTTTCATAATACCCTGAGGATGATTCTGAAATAGAATTGTAACACTGCACATCCATCCTCATGGATAGCGTTAAGTTGTCGCGAGAATATCTCGTGCACTTAAAATGAATAAAAACTCGCCTTCAATCCCTAACCCTAACCCTAACCCTAACCCTAACCCTAACCCTAACCCTAACCCTAACCCTTACCCTAACCTTTATCCTGACCCTAACCCTAATCCTAACCTAACACTAACAATAACCCTAACACTAAACCAAACCCTAACACTAACCCTAACCCTAACCCTAAACCTAACCCTAACCCTTACCCTAACTCTAACCCTAACCCTAACCCTCACCCTAACCCTAACCCTAACCCTAACCCTAACCCTAACCTTAACCCTAACCCTAAATTTAACCCTAACCCTAACCCTAATCTAACCTAAAGGTAGAGCGGCGGATCGGTATCCCGAAGGTGCGAGTTCAAATCCCGCTCGAGTCAACATTTTTCAGTTGACTTCGGCAGTGTAGGTTAATTGTGAAGTTATCGTTTCATAATACCCTGAATATGACTCAGAAATAGAATTGAAACACTGCACACCAATCTTCATGGATAGCGTTAAGTTCTCTCGAGAATATCTCGTGCTCTTAAATTGGATAAAAACTCGCCTCCAATCCCTGTGGACTCGATAGCTCAACAGGTCGAACGGCAGACCGGTATCCCGAAGGTGCGAGTTCAAATCCCGCTCGAGTCAACATTTTTCAGTAGACTTCGGCAGTGTAGGTTAATTGTGAAGTTATCGTTTCATAATACCATGAGGATGATTCTGAATTAGAATTGAAACACTGCAGATCCATCCTCATGGATAGCGTTAAGTTGTCGCAATAAAATCTCGTGCACTTAAATTGAATAAAAACTCGTTTCTCCTCCCTAACCCTAACCCTAACCCTAACCCTAACCCTAACCCTAACCCTAACCCTAACCCTAACCCTAACCCTAACCCTAACCTAATCTAACGGTAGAGCGGCGGACCGGTATCCCGAAGGTGCGAGTTGAAATCCCGCTCGAGTCAATATTTTTCAGTTGACTTCGGCAGTGTAGGTTAATTTTGAAGCTATCGTTTCATAATACCCTGAGGAAGATTCTGAAATAGAATTGAAACACTGCACATCCATCCTCATGGATAGCGTTTAGTTGTCGAGAGAATATCTCGTGCACTTAAATTGGATAAAAACTCGCCTCAAATCCCTGTGGACTCGATAGCTCAACAAGCAGAGCGGCGG
This sequence comes from Heliopora coerulea, assembly GCA_030142905.1. Taxonomy (NCBI): domain Eukaryota; kingdom Metazoa; phylum Cnidaria; class Anthozoa; order Scleralcyonacea; family Helioporidae; genus Heliopora; species Heliopora coerulea. The sequence goes on along the minus strand of JASJOG010000167.1, from coordinate 165,781 downwards.
ACCAGTATCCCGAAAGTGCGAGTTGAAATCCCGCTCGAGTCAACATTTTTCAGTTGACTTCAGCAGTGTAGGTTAATTGTGAAGTTATCGTTTGATAATACCCTGAGGATTATTCTGAAATAGAATTGAAACACTGCACATCCATCCTCATGGATAACGTTAAGTTGTCGCGAGAATATCTCGTGCACTTAAATTGAATAAAAACTCGCCTACAATCCCTAGCCCTAACGCTAACCCTAACCTAACCCTAACCCTAACCCTAACCCTAACCCTGACCCTAACCTAACCCTAATCCTAACCCTAACCCTAACCCTAACCCTTACCCTAACCCTCACCCTAACACTAACCCTAACCCTTACCCTAACTTTTACCCTGACCCTAACCCTAATCCTAACCTAACACTAACCCTAACCCTAACACTAAACCTAACCCTAACTCTAACCCTAACCCTAACCCTAACCCTAACCTAACCTAAAGGTAGAGCGGCGGACCGGTATCCCGAAGGTGCGAGTTCAAATCCCACTCGAGTCAACATTTTTCAGTTGACTTTGGCAGTGTAGGTTAATTGTGAAGTTATCGTTTCATAATACCCTGAATATGATTCTGAAATAGATTTGAAACACTGCACATCCATCCTCATGGATAGCGTTAAGTTCTCCCGAGAATATCTCGTGCACTTAAATTGGATAAAAACTCGCATCCAATCCCTGTGGACTCGATAGCTCAACAGGTAGAGCGGCGGACCGGTATCCCGAAGGTGCGAGCTCAAATCCCGCTCGAGTCAACATTTTTCAGTTGACTTCGGCAGTGTAGGTTAATTGTGAAGTTATCGTTTCATAATACCCTGAGGATGATTCTGAAATAGAATTGTAACACTGCACATCCATCCTCATGGATAGCGTTAAGTTGTCGCGAGAATATCTCGTGCACTTAAAATGAATAAAAACTCGCCTTCAATCCCTAACCCTAACCCTAACCCTAACCCTAACCCTAACCCTAACCCTAACCCTAACCCTTACCCTAACCTTTATCCTGACCCTAACCCTAATCCTAACCTAACACTAACAATAACCCTAACACTAAACCAAACCCTAACACTAACCCTAACCCTAACCCTAAACCTAACCCTAACCCTTACCCTAACTCTAACCCTAACCCTAACCCTCACCCTAACCCTAACCCTAACCATAACCCTAACCCTAACCTTAACCCTAACCCTAAATTTAACCCTAACCCTAACCCTAATCTAACCTAAAGGTAGAGCGGCGGATCGGTATCCCGAAGGTGCGAGTTCAAATCCCGCTCGAGTCAACATTTTTCAGTTGACTTCGGCAGTGTAGGTTAATTGTGAAGTTATCGTTTCATAATACCCTGAATATGACTCAGAAATAGAATTGAAACACTGCACACCAATCTTCATGGATAGCGTTAAGTTCTCTCGAGAATATCTCGTGCTCTTAAATTGGATAAAAACTCGCCTCCAATCCCTGTGGACTCGATAGCTCAACAGGTCGAACGGCAGACCGGTATCCCGAAGGTGCGAGTTCAAATCCCGCTCGAGTCAACATTTTTCAGTAGACTTCGGCAGTGTAGGTTAATTGTGAAGTTATCGTTTCATAATACCATGAGGATGATTCTGAATTAGAATTGAAACACTGCAGATCCATCCTCATGGATAGCGTTAAGTTGTCGCAATAAAATCTCGTGCACTTAAATTGAATAAAAACTCGTCTCTCCTCCCTAACCCTAACCCTAACCCTAACCCTAACCCTAACCCTAACCCTAACCCTTACCCTAACCCTAACCCTAACCCTAACCCTAACCCTAACCCTAACCCTAACCCTAACCTAATCTAACGGTAGAGCGGCGGACCGGTATCCCGAAGGTGCGAGTTGAAATCCCGCTCGAGTCAATATTTTTCAGTTGACTTCGGCAGTGTAGGTTAATTTTGAAGCTATCGTTTCATAATACCCTGAGGAAGATTCTGAAATAGAATTGAAACACTGCACATCCATCCTCATGGATAGCGTTTAGTTGTCGAGAGAATATCTCGTGCACTTAAATTGGATAAAAACTCGCCTCAAATCCCTGTGGACTCGATAGCTCAACAAGCAGAGCGGCGGACCAGTATCCCGAAAGTGCGAGTTGAAATCCCGCTCGAGTCAACATTTTTCAGTTGACTTCAGCAGTGTAGGTTAATTGTGAAGTTATCGTTTGATAATACCCTGAGGATTATTCTGAAATAGAATTGAAACACTGCACATCCATCCTCATGGATAACGTTAAGTTGTCGCGAGAATATCTCGTGCACTTAAATTGAATAAAAACTCGCCTACAATCCCTAGCCCTAACGCTAACCCTAACCTAACCCTAACCCTAACCCTAACCCTAACCCTGACCCTAACCTAACCCTAATCCTAACCCTAACCCTAACCTTAACCCTAACCCTCACCCTAACACTAACCCTAACCCTTACCCCAACCTTTACCCTGACCCTAACCCTAATCCTAACCTAACACTAACCCTAACCCTAACACTAAACCTAACCCTAACCCTAACCCTAACCCTAACCCTAACCCTAACCCTAACCCTAACCCTTACCCTAACTCTTACCCTAACCGTAACCTAACCCTAACCCTAACCTAACCCTCACCCTAACCCTAACCCTAACCCTAACCCTAACCCTAACCCTAAATTTAACCCTAACCCTAACCCTAACCTAACCTAAAGGTAGAGCGGCGGACCGGTATCCCGAAGGTGCGAGTTCAAATCCCACTCGAGTCAACATTTTTCAGTTGACTTTGGCAGTGTAGGTTAATTGTGAAGTTATCGTTTCATAATACCCTGAATATGATTCTGAAATAGATTTGAAACACTGCACATCCATCCTCATGGATAGCGTTAAGTTCTCCCGAGAATATCTCGTGCACTTAAATTGGATAAAAACTCGCATCCAATCCCTGTGGACTCGATAGCTCAACAGGTAGAGCGGCGGACCGGTATCCCGAAGGTGCGAGTTCAAATCCCGCTCGAGTCAACATTTTTCAGTTGACTTCGGCAGTGTAGGTTAATTGTGAAGTTATCGTTTCATAATACCCTGATGATGATTCTGAAATAGAATTGTAACACTGCACATCCATCCTCATGGATAGCGTTAAGTTGTCGCGAGAATATCTCGTGCACTTAAATTGAATAAAAACTCGCCTTCAATCCCTAACCCTAACCCTAACCCTAACCCTAACCCTAACCCTAACCCTAACCCTAACCCTAACCCTAACACTAACCCTAACCTTAATCCTAACCCTAACCCTAACCCTAACCCTTACCCTAACCTTTATCCTGACCCTAACCCTAATCCTAACCTAACACTAACCCTAACCCTAACCCTATCCCTAACCCTAACCCTAACCTTAATCCTAACCCTAACCCTATCCCTAACCCTAACCCTAACCCTAACCCTAACCCTAACCCTAACCCTAACCCTAACCTAACCTAACGGTAGAGCGGCGGACCGGTATCCCGAAGGTGCGAGTTCAAATCCCGCTCGAGTCAATATTTTTCAGTTGACTTCGGCAGTGTAGGTTAATTTTGAAGCTATCGTTTCATAATACCCTGAGGAAGATTCTGAAATAGAATTGAAACACTGCACATCCATCCTCATGGATAGCGTTTAGTTGTCGAGAGAATATCTCGTGCACTTAAATTGGATAAAAACTTGCCTCCAATCCCTGTGGAATCGATAGCTCAACAGGTAGAGCGGCGTACCGGTATCCCTAAGGTGCGAGTTGAAATCCCGCTCGAGTAAACATTTTTCAGTTGACTTCGGCAGTGTAGGTTAATTGTGAAGTTATCGTTTCATAATACCCTGAGGATGATTCTGAAATAGAATTGAAACACTGCACATCCATCCTCATGGATAGCGTTAAGTTGTCGCGAGAATATCTCGTGCCCTTAAATTGAATAAAAACTCGACTCCAATCCCTAACCCTAACCCTAACCCTTAATCTAACCCTAACCCTAACCCTAACCTAACCTAAAGGTAGAGCGGCGGACCGGTATCCCGAAGGTGCGAGTTCAAATCCCGCTCGAGTCAACATTTTTCAGTTGACTTTGGCAGTGTAGGTTAATTGTGAAATTATCGTTTCATAATACCCTGATGAAGATTCTGAAATAGAATTGAAACACTGCACATCCATCCTCATGGATAGCGTTAAGTTCTCTCGAGAATATCTCGTGCACTTAAATTGGATAAAAACTCGCCTCCAATCCCTGTGGACACGATAGTTCAACAGGAAGAGCGGCGGACCGGTATCCCGAAGGTGCGAGTTCAAATCCCGCTCGAGTCAACATTTTTCAGTTGACTTCGGCAGTGTAGGTTAATTGTGAAATTATCGTTTCATAATACCCTGATGAAGATTCTGAAATAGAATTGAAACACTGCACATCCATCCTCATGGATAGCGTTAAGTTGTCGCGAGAATATCTCGTGCACTTAAACTGGATAAAAACTCGCCTCAAATCCTTGTGGACTCGATAGCTCAACAGGTAGAGCAGCGGACCGGTATCCCGAATAAGCGAGTTCAAATCCCGCTCGAGTCAACATTTTTCAGTTGACTTCGGCAGTGTAGGTTAATTGTGAAGTTATCGTTTCATAATACCCTGAGGATGATTCTGAAATAGAATTCAAACACTGCACATCCATCCTCATGGATAGCGTTAAGTTGTCGCGAGAATATCTCCGGCACTTAAATTGGATAAAAACTCGCCACCAATCCCTAACCCTAACTCTAACCCTAACCCTAACCCTAACCCTAACCGTAACCTAACCCTAACCCTAACCCTAACCCTAACCCTAACCCTAACCCTAACCCTAACCCTAACCCTAACCTTAACCCTAACCCTAACCGTAAATCTAACCCTAACCCTAACATAACCTTGAAGTAGAGCGGCGGACCGGTATCCCGAAGGTGCGAGTTCAAATCCCGCTCGAGTCAACATTTTTCAGTTGACTTCGGCAATGTAGGTTAATTGTGAAATTATCGTTTCATAATACCCTGAATATGATACTGAAATAGAATTGAAACACTGCACATCCATCCTCATGGATAGCGTTAAGTTGTCGCGAGAATATCTCGTGCACTGAAATTGAATAAAAACTCGCCTCCAATCCCTAACCCTAACCCTAACCCTAACCCTAACCCTAACCTTACCCTAACCCTAACCCTAACCCTAACCATAACCCTAATCCTAACCCTAACCCTAACCCTAACCCTAATCCTAACCCTAACCCTATCCCTAACCCTAACCCTAACCCTAAACTAACACTAACCCTAACCCTAACCCTAACCCTAACCCTAACCCTAACCCTAACCCTAACCCTAACCCTAACCCTAAATCTAACCCTAACCCTAACCCTAACCTAACCTAAATGTAGAGCGTCGGACCGGTATCCCGAAGGTGCGAGTTCAAATCCCGCTCGAGTCAACATTTTTCAGTTGACTTCGGCAGTGTAGGTTAATTGTGAAATTATCGATTCATAATACCCTGATGAAGATTCTGAAATAGAATTGAAACACTGCACATCCATCCTCATGGATAGCGTTAAGTTTTCGCGAGAATATCTCGAGCACTTAAATTGGATAAAAACTTGCCTCCAATCCCTGTGGAATCGATAGCTCAACAGATAGAGCGGCGGACCGGTATCCCGAAGGTCCGAGTTGAAATCCCGCTCGAGTCAACATTTTTCAGTTGACTTCGGCAGTGTAGGTTAATTGTGAAATTATCGTTTCATAATACCCTGAGGATGATTCTGAAATAGAATTGAAATACTGCACATCCATCTTCATGGAAACCGTTAAGTTGTCGCGAGAATATCTCGTGCTCTTAAATTGAATAAAAACTCGCCTCCAATCCCCAACCCTAACCCTAACCTCAACCCTAAATCTAACCCTAACCCTAACCCTAATCCTAACCTAAAGGTAGAGCTGCGGACCGGTATCCCGAAGGTGCGAGTTCAAATCCCGCTCGAGTCAACATTTTTCAGTAGACTTCGGCAGTGTAGGTTAATTGTGAAGTTGTCGTTTCATAATACCCTGAGGATGATTCTGAATTAGAATTGAAACACTGCAGATCCATCCTCATGGATAGCGTTAAGTTTTCGCAAGAAAATCTCGTGCACTTAAATTGAATAAAAACTCGTCTCTCCTCCCTAACCCTAACCCTAATCCTAACCCTAACCCTAACCCTAACCCTAACCCTAACCCTAACCCTAACCCAAACCCTAACCCTAACCCAAACCCTAACCCTAACCCTAACCCTAACCCTAACCCTAACCCTAACCCTAACCCTAACCCTAAACCCTAACCCTAACCCTAACCCTAACCCTATCCCTAACCCTAACCCTATCCCTAACCCTAACCCTAACCCTAACCCTAACCCTAACCCTAACCCTAACCCTAACCCTAACCCTAACCTAACATAACGGTAGAGCGGCGGACCGGTATCCCGAAGGTGCGAGTTGAAATCCCGCTCGAGTCAATATTTTTCAGTTGACTTCGGCAGTGTAGGTTAATTTTGAAGCTATCGTTTCATAATACCCTGAGGAAGATTCTGAAATAGAATTGAAACACTGCACATCCATCCTCATGGATAGCGTTAAGTTGTCGAGAGAATATCTCGTGCACTTAAATTGGATAAAAACTCGCCTCAAATCCCTGTGGACTCGATAGCTCAACAAGCAGAGCGGCGGACCAGTATCACGAATGTGCGAGTTCAAATCCCGCTCGATTCAACATTTTTCAGTTGATTTCGGCAGTGTAGGTTAATTGTGAAATTATCGTTACATAATACCCTGAAGATGATTCTAAAATTGAATTTAAACACTGCACATCCATCCTCATGGATAGCGTTAAGTTGTCGCGAGAATATCTCGTGCACTTAAATTGAATAAAAACTCGCCTCCAATCCCTAACCCTAACCCTAATCCCAACCCTAACCCTAACCCTAACCCTAACCCTTACCCTAACGCTAACCCTAAACCTAACCCTAACCCTAACCCTAACCCTATCCCTAACCCTAACCCTAACACTAACCCTAAATCTAACCCTAACCCTAACTCTAACCTAACCTAAAGGTAGAGCGTCGGACCGGTATCCCGAAGGTGCGAGTTCAAATCCCGCACGAGTCAACATTTTTCAGTTGACTTCGATAGTGTAGGTTAATTGTGAAGTTATCGTTTGATAATACCCTGAGTTTGATTCTAAAATAGAATTGAAACACTGCACATCCATCCTTATGGATAACGTTAAGTTGTCGCGAGAATATCTCGTGCACTTAAATTGAATAAAAACTCGCCTACAATCCCTAACCCTAACGCTAACCCTAACCTAACCCTAACCCTAACCCTAACCCTAACCCTAACCCTAACCCTAACCCTAACCCTAACCCTAACCCTAACCCTAACCCTAACCCTAACCCTAACCCTAACCTTAATCCTAACCTTAACCCTAACCCTAACCCTAACACTAACCCTCACCCTCACCCTAACCCTAACCCTTACCCTAACCTAACACTAACCCTAACTCTAACACTAAACCTAACCCTAACCCTAACCCTAACCAAAACTAACGGTAGAGCGGCGGACCGGTATCCCGAAGGTGCGAGTTGAAATCCCGCTCGAGTCAATATTTTTCAGTTGACTTCGGCAGTGTAGGTAAATTGTGAAGCTATCGTTTCATAATACCCTGAGGAAGATTCTGAAATAGAATTGAAACACTGCACATCCATCCTCATGGATAGCGTTAAGTTTTCGCGAGAATATCTCGCGCACTTAAATTGGATAAAAACTCGCCTCAAATCCCTGTGGACTCGATAGCTCAACAAGCAGAGCGGCGGACCAGTATCACGAATGTGCGAGTTCAAATCCCGCTCGATTCAACATTTTTCAGTTGATTTCGGCAGTGTAGGTTAATTGTGAAATTATCGTTACATAATACCCTGAAGATGATTCTAAAATTGAATTTAAACACTCCACATCCAATCTTATGGATAGCGTTAAGTTGTCGCGAGAATATCTCGTGCACTTAAATTGAATAAAAACTCGCCTCCAATCCCTAACCCTAACCCTAACCCTAACCCTAACCCTAACCCTTACCCTAACGCTAACCCTAACCCTAACTCTAACCCTAAATCTAACCCTAAACCTAACTCTAACCTAACCTAAAGGTACAGCGTCGGACCGGTATCCCGAAGGTGCGAGTTCAAATCCCGCACGAGTCAACATTTTTCAGTTGACTTCGGCAGTGTAGGTTAATTGTGAAGTTATCGTTTCATAATACCCCGAATATGATTCTGAAATAGATTTGAAACACTGCACATCCATCCTCATGGATAGCGTTAAGTTCTCTCGAGAATATCTCGTGCACTTAAATTGGATAAAAATTCGCCTCCAATCCCTGTGGACTCGATAGCTCAACAGGTAGAACGGCGGACCAGTATCCCGAAAGTGCGAGTTGAAATCCCGCTCGAGTCAACATTTTACAGTTGACTTCAGCAGTGTAGGTTAATTGTGAAGTTATCGTTTGATAATACCCTGAGGATGATTCTGAAATAGAATTGAAACACTGCACATCCATCCTCATGGATAACGTTAAGTTGTCGCGAGAATATCTCGTGCACTTAAATTGAATAAAAACTCGCCTACAATCCATAGCCCTAACGCTAACCCTAACCTAACCCTAACCCTAACCCTAACCCTAACCCTGACCCTAACCTAACCCTAATCCTAACCCTAACCCTAACCTTAACCCTAACCCTCACCCTAACCCTCACCCTAACCCTTACCCTAACCTTTACCCTGACCCTAACCTAACACTAACCCTAACCTAACACTAACCCTAACCCTAACACTAAACCTAACCCTAACCCTAACCCTAACCCTAACCCTAACCCTAACCCTAACCCTAACCCTTACCCTAACTCTTACCCTAACCGTAACCTAACCCTAACCCTAACCTAACCCTCACCCTAACCCTAACCCTAACCCTAACCCTAACCCTAACCCTAAATTTAACCCTAACCCTAACCCTAACCTAACCTAAAGGTAGAGCGGCGGACCGGTATCCCGAAGGTGCGAGTTCAAATCCCACTCGAGTCAACATTTTTCAGTTGACTTTGGCAGTGCAGGTTAATTGTGAAGTTATCGTTTCATAATACCCTGAATATGATTCTGAAATAGATTTGAAACACTGCACATCCATCCTCATGAATAGCGTTAAGTTCTCCCGAGAATATCTCGTGAACTTAAATTGGATAAAAACTCGCATCCAATCCCTGTGGACTCGATAGCTCAACAGGTAGAACGGCGGACCGGTATCCCGAAAGTGCGAGTTGAAATCCCGCTCGAGTCAACATTTTTCAGTTGACTTCACCAGTGTAGGTTAATTGTGAAGTTATCGTTTGATAATACCCTGAGGATGATTCTGAAATAGAATTGAAACACTGCACATCCATCCTCATGGATAACGTTAAGTTGTCGCGAGAATATCTCGTGCACTTAAATTGAATAAAAACTCGCCTACAATCCCTAGCCCTAACGCTAACCCTAACCTAACCCTAACCCTAACCCTAACCCTAACCCTGACCCTAACCTAACCCTAATCCTAACCCTAACCCTAACCCTAACCCTAACCCTAACCCTCACCCTAACACTAACCCTAACCCTTACCCTAACTTTTACCCTGACCCTAACCCTAATCCTAACCTAACACTAACCCTAACCCTAACACTAAACCTAACCCTAACTCTAACCCTAACCCTAACCCTAACCCTAACCTAACCTAAAGGTAGAGCGGCGGACCGGTATCCCGAAGGTGCGAGTTCAAATCCCACTCGAGTCAACATTTTTCAGTTGACTTTGGCAGTGTAGGTTAATTGTGAAGTTATCGTTTCATAATACCCTGAATATGATTCTGAAATAGATTTGAAACACTGCACATCCATCCTCATGGATAGCGTTAAGTTCTCCCGAGAATATCTCGTGCACTTAAATTGGATAAAAACTCGCATCCAATCCCTGTGGACTCGATAGCTCAACAGGTAGAGCGGCGGACCGGTATCCCGAAGGTGCGAGCTCAAATCCCGCTCGAGTCAACATTTTTCAGTTGACTTCGGCAGTGTAGGTTAATTGTGAAGTTATCGTTTCATAATACCCTGAGGATGATTCTGAAATAGAATTGTAACACTGCACATCCATCCTCATGGATAGCGTTAAGTTGTCGCGAGAATATCTCGTGCACTTAAAATGAATAAAAACTCGCCTTCAATCCCTAACCCTAACCCTAACCCTAACCCTAACCCTAACCCTAACCCTAACCCTAACCCTTACCCTAACCTTTATCCTGACCCTAACCCTAATCCTAACCTAACACTAACAATAACCCTAACACTAAACCAAACCCTAACACTAACCCTAACCCTAATCCTAAACCTAACCCTAACCCTTACCCTAACACTAAACCTAACCCTAACCCTCACCCTAACCCTAACCCTAACCCTAACCCTAACCCTAACCTTAACCCTAACCCTAAATTTAACCCTAACCCTAACCCTAATCTAACCTAAAGGTAGAGCGGCGGATCGGTATCCCGAAGGTGCGAGTTCAAATCCCGCTCGAGTCAACATTTTTCAGTTGACTTCGGCAGTGTAGGTTAATTGTGAAGTTATCGTTTCATAATACCCTGAATATGACTCAGAAATAGAATTGAAACACTGCACACCAATCTTCATGGATAGCGTTAAGTTCTCTCGAGAATATCTCGTGCTCTTAAATTGGATAAAAACTCGCCTCCAATCCCTGTGGACTCGATAGCTCAACAGGTCGAACGGCAGACCGGTATCCCGAAGGTGCGAGTTCAAATCCCGCTCGAGTCAACATTTTTCAGTAGACTTCGGCAGTGTAGGTTAATTGTGAAGTTATCGTTTCATAATACCATGAGGATGATTCTGAATTAGAATTGAAACACTGCAGATCCATCCTCATGGATAGCGTTAAGTTGTCGCAATAAAATCTCGTGCACTTAAATTGAATAAAAACTCGTCTCTCCTCCCTAACCCTAACCCTAACCCTAACCCTAACCCTAACCCTAACCCTAACCCTTACCCTAACCCTAACCCTAACCCTAACCCTAACCCTAACCCTAACCCTAACCCTAACCTAATCTAACGGTAGAGCGGCGGACCGGTATCCCGAAGGTGCGAGTTGAAATCCCGCTCGAGTCAATATTTTTCAGTTGACTTCGGCAGTGTAGGTTAATTTTGAAGCTATCGTTTCATAATACCCTGAGGAAGATTCTGAAATAGAATTGAAACACTGCACATCCATCCTCATGGATAGCGTTTAGTTGTCGAGAGAATATCTCGTGCACTTAAATTGGATAAAAACTCGCCTCAAATCCCTGTGGACTCGATAGCTCAACAAGCAGAGCGGCGGACCAGTATCCCGAAAGTGCGAGTTGAAATCCCGCTCGAGTCAACATTTTTCAGTTGACTTCAGCAGTGTAGGTTAATTGTGAAGTTATCGTTTGATAATACCCTGAGGATTATTCTGAAATAGAATTGAAACACTGCACATCCATCCTCATGGATAACGTTAAGTTGTCGCGAGAATATCTCGTGCACTTAAATTGAATAAAAACTCGCCTACAATCCCTAGCCCTAACGCTAACCCTAACCTAACCCTAACCCTAACCCTAACCCTAACCCTGACCCTAACCTAACCCTAATCCTAACCCTAACCCTAACCTTAACCCTAACCCTCACCCTAACACTAACCCTAACCCTTACCCTAACCTTTACCCTGACCCTAACCCTAATCCTAACCTAACACTAACCCTAACCCTAACACTAAACCTAACCCTAACCCTAACCCTAACCCTAACCCTAACCCTAACCCTAACCCTTACCCTAACTCTTACCCTAACCGTAACCTAACCCTAACCCTAACCTAACCCTCACCCTAACCCTAACCCTAACCCTAACCCTAACCCTAACCCTAAATTTAACCCTAACCCTAACCCTAACCTAACCTAAAGGTAGAGCGGCGGACCGGTATCCCGAAGGTGCGAGTTCAAATCCCACTCGAGTCAACATTTTTCAGTTGACTTTGGCAGTGTAGGTTAATTGTGAAGTTATCGTTTCATAATACCCTGAATATGATTCTGAAATAGATTTGAAACACTGCACATCCATCCTCATGGATAGCGTTAAGTTCTCCCGAGAATATCTCGTGCACTTAAATTGGATAAAAACTCGCATCCAATCCCTGTGGACTCGATAGCTCAACAGGTAGAGCGGCGGACCGGTATCCCGAAGGTGCGAGTTCAAATCCCGCTCGAGTCAACATTTTTCAGTTGACTTCGGCAGTGTAGGTTAATTGTGAAGTTATCGTTTCATAATACCCTGAGGATGATTCTGAAATAGAATTGTAACACTGCACATCCATCCTCATGGATAGCGTTAAGTTGTCGCGAGAATATCTCGTGCACTTAAATTGAATAAAAACTCGCCTTCAATCCCTAACCCTAACCCTAACCCTAACCCTAACACTAACCCTAACCCTAACCCTAACCTTAATCCTAACCCTAACCCTAACCCTAACCCTTACCCTAACCTTTATCCTGACCCTAACCCTAATCCTAACCTAACACTAACCCTAACCCTAACCCTATCCCTAACCCTAACCCTAACCTTAATCCTAACCCTAACCCTATCCCTAACCCTAACCCTAACCCTAACCCTAACCCTAACCTAACCTAACGGTAGAGCGGCGGACCGGTATCCCGAAGGTGCGAGTTCAAATCCCGCTCGAGTCAATATTTTTCAGTTGACTTCGGCAGTGTAGGTTAATTTTGAAGCTATCGTTTCATAATACCCTGAGGAAGATTCTGAAATAGAATTGAAACAATGCACATCCATCCTCATGGATAGCGTTTAGTTGTCGAGAGAATATCTCGTGCACTTAAATTGGATAAAAACTTGCCTCCAATCCCTGTGGAATCGATAGCTCAACAGGTAGAGCGGCGTACCGGTATCCCTAAGGTGCGAGTTGAAATCCCGCTCGAGTAAACATTTTTCAGTTGACTTCGGCAGTGTAGGTTAATTGTGAAGTTATCGTTTCATAATACCCTGAGGATGATTCTGAAATAGAATTGAAACACTGCACATCCATCCTCATGGATAGCGTTAAGTTGTCGCGAGAATATCTCGTGCCCTTAAATTGAATAAAAACTCGACTCCAATCCCTAACCCTAACCCTAACCCTTAATCTAACCCTAACCCTAACCCTAACCTAACCTAAAGGTAGAGCGGCGGACCGGTATCCCGAAGGTGCGAGTTCAAATCCCGCTCGAGTCAACATTTTTCAGTTGACTTTGGCAGTGTAGGTTAATTGTGAAATTATCGTTTCATAATACCCTGATGAAGATTCTGAAATAGAATTGAAACACTGCACATCCATCCTCATGGATAGCGTTAAGTTCTCTCGAGAATATCTCGTGCATTTAAATTGGATAAAAATTCGCCTCCAATCCCTGTGGACACGATAGTTCAACAGGAAGAGCGGCGGACCGGTATCCCGAAGGTGCGAGTTCAAATCCCGCTCGAGTCAACATTTTTCAGTTGACTTCGGCAGTGTAGGTTAATTGTGAAATTATCGTTTCATAATACCCTGATGAAGATTCTGAAATAGAATTGAAACACTGCACATCCATCCTCATGGATAGCGTTAAGTTGTCGCGAGAATATCTCGTGCACTTAAACTGGATAAAAACTCGCCTCAAATCCTTGTGGACTCGATAGCTCAACAGGTAGAGCAGCGGACCGGTATCCCGAATAAGCGAGTTCAAATCCCGCTCGAGTCAACATTTTTCAGTTGACTTCGGCAGTGTAGGTTAATTGTGAAGTTATTGTTTCATAATACCCTGAGGATGATTCTGAAATAGAATTCAAACACTGCACATCCATCCTCATGGATAGCGTTAAGTTGTCGCGAGAATATCTCCGGCACTTAAATTGGATAAAAACTCGCCACCAATCCCTAACCCTAACCCTAACCCTAACCCTAACCCTAACCCTAACCGTAACCTAACCCTAACCCTAACCCTAACCCTAACCCTAACCCTAACCCTAACCCTAACCCTAACCCTAACCCTAACCCTAACCTTAACCCTAACCCTAACCGTAAATCTAACCCTAACGCTAACATAACCTTGAAGTAGAGCGGCGGACCGGTATCCCGAAGGTGCGAGTTCAAATCCCGCTCGAGTCAACATTTTTCAGTTGACTTCGGCAATGTAGGTTAATTGTGAAATTATCGTTTCATAATACCCTGAATATGATACTGAAATAGAATTGAAACACTGCACATCCATCCTCATGGATAGCGTTAAGTTGTCACGAGAATATCTCGTGCACTGAAATTGAATAAAAACTCGCCTCCAATCCCTAACCCTAACCCTAACCCTAACCCTAACCCTAACCTTACCCTAACCCTAACCCTAACCCTAACCATAACCCTAATCCTAACCCTAACCCTAACCCTAACCCTAATCCTAACCCTAACCCTAACCCTATCCCTAACCCTAACCCTAACCCTAAACTAACACTAACCCTAACCCTAACCCTAACCCTAACCCTAACCCTAACCCTAACCCTAACCCTAACCCTAACCCTAACCCTAAATCTAACCCTAACCTTAACCCTAACCTAACCTAAATGTAGAGCGTCGGACCGGTATCCCGAAGGTGCGAGTTCAAATCCCGCTCGAGTCAACATTTTTCAGTTGACTTCGGCAGTGTAGGTTAATTGTGAAATTATCGATTCATAATACCCTGATGAAGATTCTGAAATAGAATTGAAACACTTTACATCCATCCTCATGGATAGCGTTAAGTTTTCGCGAGAATATCTCGAGCACTTAAATTGGATAAAAACTTGCCTCCAATCCCTGTGGAATCGATAGCTCAACAGATAGAGCGGCGGACCGGTATCCCGAAGGTCCGAGTTGAAATCCCGCTCGAGTCAACATTTTTCAGTTGACTTCGGCAGTGTAGGTTAATTGTGAAATTATCGTTTCATAATACCCTGAGGATGATTCTGAAATAGAATTGAAATACTGCACATCCATCTTCATGGAAACCGTTAAGTTGTCGCGAGAATATCTCGTGCTCTTAAATTGAATAAAAACTCGCCTCCAATCCCCAACCCTAACCCTAACCTTAACCCTAAATCTAACCCTAACCCTAACCCTAATCCTAACCTAAAGGTAGAGCTGCGGACCGGTATCCCGAAGGTGCGAGTTCAAATCCCGCTCGAGTCAACATTTTTCAGTTGACTTAGGCAGTGTAGGTTAATTGTGATATTATCGTTTCATAATACCCTGATGAAGATTCTGAAAAAGAATTGAAACACTGCACATCCATCCTCATGGATAGCATTAAGTTCTCTCGAGAATATCTCGCGCACTTAAATTGGATAAAAACTCGCCTCAAATCCCTGTGGACACGATAGCTCAACAGGAAGAGCGGCGGACCGGTATCCCGAAGGTGCGAGTTCAAATCCCGCTCGAGTCAACATTTTTCAGTTGACTTCGGCAGTGTAGGTTAATTGTGAAGTTATCGTTTCATAATACCCTGAGGATGATTCTGAAATAGAATTCAAACACTGCGCATCCATCCTCATGGATAGCGTTAAGTTGTCGCGAGAATATCTCGTGCACTTAAATTGAATAAAAACTCGCCTTCAATCCCTAACCCTAACCAAATTCTATCCCTAATTCTAACCCTAACCTAACCCTAACCTAACCCTAACCTAACCCTAACCCTAACCCTAACCCTAACCCTAACCCTAACCCTAACCCTAACCCTAACCCTAACCCTAACCCTAACCCTAACTCTAACCCTAACCCTAACCCTAACCTAACCCTAGCCCTAACCTTAACTTTAACCCTAACCTAACCTAAAGGTACAGTGGCGGACTGGTATACCGGAGGTGCGAGTTCAAATCCCGCTCGAGTCAACATTTTTCAGTTGACTTCGGCAGTGTAGGTTACTTGTGAAGTTATCGTTTCATAATACCCTGAGGATGATTCTGAAATAGAATTGAAACACTTCACATCCATCTTCATGGATAGCGTTAAGTTGTCGCGAGAATATCTCGTGCACTTAAATTGGATAAAACTCGCCTCCAATACCTGTGGATTCGAAAGCTCAACAGTTAGAGCGGCGGACCGGTATCCCGAAGGTGCGAGTTCAAATCCTGCTCAAGGCAACATTTTTCAGTTGACTTCGGCAGTGTAGGTTAATTGTGAAGTTATCGTTTCATAATACCCTGAGGATGATTCTGAAATAGAATTGAAACACTGCACATCCATCCTCATGGATAGCGTTAAGTTGTTGCGAGAATATCTCGTGCACTTAAATTGGATAAAAACTCGCATCCAATCCCTGTGGCCTCGATAGCTCAATAGGTAGAGCGGCGGACCGGTATCCCGAAGGTGCGAGTTCAAATCCCGCTCGACTCAACATTTTTCAGTTGACTTCGGCAGTGTAGGTTAATTGTGAAGTTATCGTTTCATAATACCCTGAGGATGATTCTGAAATAGAATTGTAACACTGCATATCCATCCTCATGGATAGCGTTAAGTTGTCGCGAGAATACCTCGTGCACTTAAATTAAATAAAAACTCGTCTCCAATCCCTACCCCTAACCCTAACCCTAACCCTAACCCTAACCCTAACCCTAACCCTAACCCTAACCCTAATCCTAACCCTAATCCTAACCCTAACCCTAACCCTCACCCTAACCCTAACCCTAATCCTTACCCTAACCTTTACCCTGACCCTAACCCTAATCCTAACCTAACACTAACCCTAACCCTAACCCTAACCCTAACCCTAACCCTTACCCTAACTCTAACCCTAACCCTAACCGTAACCTAACCCTAACCCTAACCTAACCCTAACCCTAACCCTAACCCTAACCCTAAATTTAACCCTAACCCTAACCCTAACCTAACCTAAAGGTAGAGAGGCGGATCGGTATCCCGAAGGTGCGAGTTCAAATCCCGCTCGAGTCAACATTTTTCAGTTGACTTCGGCAGTGTAGGTTAATTGTGAAGTTATCGTTTCATAATACCCTGAATATGATTCTGAAATAGAATTGAAACACTGCACACCCATCTTCATGGATAGCGTTAAGTTCTCTCGAGAATATCTCGTGCTCTTAAATTGGATAAAAACTCGCCTCCAATCCCTGTCGACTCGATAGCTCAACAGGTCGAGCGGCGGACCGGTATCCCGAAGGTGCGAGTTCAAATCCCGATCGAGTCAACATTTTTCAGTAGACTTCGGCAGTGTAGGTTAATTGTGAAGTTATCGTTTCATAATACCCTGAGGATCATTCTGAAATAGAATTGAAACACTGCAGATCAATCCTCATGGATAGCGTTAAGTTGTCGCGAGAATATCTCGTGCACTTAAATTGAATAAAAACTCGCCTACAATCGCTAACCCTAACGCTAACCCTAACCTAACCGTAACCCTAACCCTAACCCTCACCCTGACATTAACCTAACCCTAATCCTAACCTAACACTAACCCTAACCCTAATCCTAACCCTAACCCTAACCCTAACCCTAACCCTAACCCTAACCCTAACCCTAACCCTAACCCTAACCCTAACCCTAACCCTAACCCTAACCCTAACCCTAACCCTAACCCTAACCCTAACCTAACCTAACCTAACGGTAGAGCGGCGGACCGGTATCCCGAAGGTGCGAGTTGAAATCCCGCTCGAGTCAATATTTTTCAGTTGACTTCGGCAGTGTAGGTTAATTGTGAAGCTATCGTTTAATAATACCCTGAGGAAGATTCTGAAATAGAATTGAAACACTGCACATCCATCCTCATGGATAGCGTTAAGTTGTCGAGAGAATATCTCGTGCACTTAAATTGGATAAAAACTCGCCTCCAATCCCTGTGGACTCGACAGCTCAACAAGCAGAGCGGCGGACCAGTATCACGAATGTGCGAGTTCAAATCCCGCTCGATTCAACATTTTTTAGTTGATTTCGGCAGTGTAGGTTAATTGTGAAATTATCGTTACATAATACCCTGAAGATGATTCTAAAATTGAATTTAAACACTGCACATCCATCCTCATGGATAGCGTTAAGTAGTCGCGAGAATATCTCGTGCACTTAAATTGGATAAAAACTCGCCTCAAATCCTTGTTGACTCGATAGCTCAACAGGAAGAGCAGCGGACCGGTATCCCGAATAAGCAAATTCAAATCCCGCTCGAGTCAACATTTTTCAGTTGACTTCGGCAGTGTAGGTTAATTGTGAACTTATCGTTTCATAATACCCTGAATATGATTCTGAAATAGAAATGAAACACTGCACATCCATCCTCATGGACAGCGTTAAGTTGTCGCGAGAATATCTCGTGCACTTAAATTGAATAAAAACTCGCCTCCAATCACTAACCCTAACCCTTACCCTAACCCTAACCCTAACCGTAACCCTAACCGTAACCCTAACCCTAACCCTAATCCTAACCCTAACCCTAACCCTAACCCTAACCCTAACCCTAACCCTAACCCTAACCCTAACCCTAACCCTAACCCTAACCCTAACCCTAACCCTAACCCTAACCCTAACCCTAACCCTAACCCTAACCCTAACCCTAACCCTAACCCAAACCCTAACCCTAACCCTAACCCTAACCCTAACCCTAACCCTAACACTAACCCTAACCTAACCTAACGGTAGAGCGGCGGACCGGTATCCCGAAGGTGCGAGTTGAAATCCCGCTCGAGTCAATATTTTTCAGTTGACTTCGGCAGTGTAGGTTAATTGTGAAGCTATCGTTTAATAATACCCTGAGGAAGATTCTGAAATAGAATTGAAACACTGCACATCCATCCTCATGGATAGCGTTAAGTTGTCGAGAGAATATCTCGTGCACTTAAATTGGATAAAAACTCGCCTCAAATCCTTGTTGACTCGATAGCTCAACAGGAAGAGCAGCGGACCGGTATCCCGAATAAGCAAATTCAAATCCCGCTCGAGTCAACATTTTTCAGTTGACTTCGGCAGTGTAGGTTAATTGTGAACTTATCGTTTCATAATACCCTGAATATGATTCTGAAATAGAAATGAAACACTGCACATCCATCCTCATGGACAGCGTTAAGTTGTCGCGAGAATATCTCGTGCACTTAAATTGAATAAAAACTCGCCTCCAATCACTAACCCTAACCCTTACCCTAACCCTAACCCTAACCCTAACCCTAACCCTAACCCTAACCCTAACCCTAACCCTAACCCTAACCCTAACCCTAACCCTAACCCTAACCCTAACCCTAACCCTAACCCTAACCCTAACCCTAACCCTAACCCTAACCCTAACCCTAACCCTAACCCTAACCCTAACCCTAACCTTAACCCTAACCCTAACCCTAACCCTAACCCTAACCCTAACCCTAACCCAAACCCTAACCCAAACCCTAACCCTAACCCTAACCCTAACCCTAACCCTAACACTAACCCTAACCAAACCTAACGGTAGAGCGGCGGACCGGTATCCCGAAGGTGCGAGTTGAAATCCCGCTCGAGTCAATATTTTTCAGTTGACTTCGGCAGTGTAGGTTAATTGTGAAGCTATCGTTTCATAATACCCTGAATATGATTCTGAAATAGAATTGAAACACTGCACACCCATCTTCATGGATAGCGTTAAGTTCTCTCGAGAATATCTCGTGCTCTTAAATTGGATAAAAACTCGCCTCCAATCCCTGTCGACTCGATAGCTCAACAGGTCGAGCGGCGAACCGGTATCCCGAAGGTGCGAGTTCAAATCCCGATCGAGTCAACATTTTTCAGTAGACTTCGGCAGTGCAGGTTAATTGTGAAGTTATCGTTTCATAATACCCTGAGGATGATTCTGAAATAGAATTGAAACACTGCAGATCAATCCTCATGGATAGCGTTAAGTTGTCGCAAGAAAATCTCGTGCACTTAAATTGAATAAAAACTCGTCTCTCCTCCCTAACCCTAACCCTAACCCTAACCCTAACCCTAACCCTAACCCTAACCCTAACCCTAACCCTAACCCTAACCCTAACCCTAACCCTAACCCTAACCCTAACCCTAACCCTAACCCTAACCCTAACCCTAACCCTAACCCTAACCCTAACCCTAACCCTAACCCTAACCCTAACCCTAACCCTAACCCTAACCCTAACCCTAACCCTAACCCTAACCCTAACCCTAACCCTAACCCTAACCCTAACCCTAACCCTAACCCTAACCCTAACCCTAACCCTAACCCTAACCTAACCTAACGGTAGAGCGGCGGACCGGTATCCCGAAGGTGCGAGTTGAAATCCCGCTCGAGTCAATATTTTTCAGTTGACTTCGGCAGTGTAGGTTAATTGTGAAGCTATCGTTTAATAATACCCTGAGGAAGATTCTGAAATAGAATTGAAGCACTGCACATCCATCCTCATGGATAGCGTTAAGTTGTCGAGAGAATATCTCGTGCACTTAAATTGGATAAAAACTCGCCTCCAATCCCTGTGAACTCGACAGCTCAACAAGCAGAGCGGCGGACCAGTATCACGAATGTGCGAGTTCAAATCCCGCTCGATTCAACATTTTTTAGTTGATTTCGGCAGTGTAGGTTAATTGTGAAATTATCGTTACATAATACCCTGAAGATGATTCTAAAATTGAATTTAAACACTGCACATCCATCCTCATGGATAGCGTTAAGTAGTCGCGAGAATATCTCGTGCACTTAAATTGGATAAAAACTCGCCTCAAATCCTTGTTGACTCGATAGCTCAACAGGAAGAGCAGCGGACCGGTATCCCGAATAAGCAAATTCAAATCCCGCTCGAGTCAACATTTTTCAGTTGACTTCGGCAGTGTAGGTTAATTGTGAACTTATCGTTTCATAATACCCTGAATATGATTCTGAAATAGAATTGAAACACTGCACACCCATCTTCATGGATAGCGTTAAGTTGTCGCGAGAATATCTCGTGCTCTTAAATTGGATAAAAACTCGCCTCCAATCCCTGTCGACTCGATAGCTCAACAGGTCGAGCGGCGGACCGGTATCCCGAAGGTGCGAGTTCAAATCCCGATCGAGTCAACATTTTTCAGTTGACTTCGGCAGTGTAGGTTAATTGTGAAGTTATCGTTTCATAATACCCTGAGGATGATTCTGAAATAGAATTGAAACACTGCAGATCAATCCTCATGGATAGCGTTAAGTTGTCGCAAGAAAATCTCGTGCACTTAAATTGAATAAAAACTCGTCTCTCCTCCCTAACCCTAACCCTAACCCTAACCCTAACCCTAACCCTAACCCTAACCCTAACCCTAACCCTAACCCTAACCCTAACCCTAACCCTAACCCTAACCCTAACCCTAACCCTAACCCTAACCCTAACCCTAACCCTAACCCTAACCCTAACCCTAACCCTAACCCTAACCCTAACCCTAACCCTAACCCTAACCTAACCTAACGGTAGAGCGGCGGACCGGTATCCCGAAGGTGCGAGTTGAAATCCCGCTCGAGTCAATATTTTTCAGTTGACTTCGGCAGTGTAGGTTAATTGTGAAGCTATCGTTTAATAATACCCTGAGGAAGATTCTGAAATAGAATTGAAACACTGCACATCCATCCTCATGGATAGCGTTAAGTTGTCGAGAGAATATCTCGTGCACTTAAATTGGATAAAAACTCGCCTCCAATCCCTGTGGACTCGACAGCTCAACAAGCAGAGCGGCGGACCAGTATCCCGAATGTGCGAGTTCAAATCCCGCTCGATTCAACATTTTTTAGTTGATTTCGGCAGTGTAGGTTAATTGTGAAATTATCGTTACATAATACCCTGAAGATGATTCTAAAATTGAATTTAAACACTGCACATCCATCCTCATGGATAGCGTTAAGTAGTCGCGAGAATATCTCGTGCACTTAAATTGGATAAAAACTCGCCTCAAATCCTTGTTGACTCGATAGCTCAACAGGAAGAGCAGCGGACCGGTATCCCGAATAAGCAAATTCAAATCCCGCTCGAGTCAACATTTTTCAGTTGACTTCGGCAGTGTAGGTTAATTGTGAACTTATCGTTTCATAATACCCTGAATATGATTCTGAAATAGAATTGAAACACTGCACACCCATCTTCATGGATAGCGTTAAGTTGTCGCGAGAATATCTCGTGCTCTTAAATTGGATAAAAACTCGCCTCCAATCCCTGTCGACTCGATAGCTCAACAGGTCGAGCGGCGGACCGGTATCCCGAAGGTGCGAGTTCAAATCCCGATCGAGTCAACATTTTTCAGTTGACTTCGGCAGTGTAGGTTAATTGTGAAGTTATCGTTTCATAATACCCTGAGGATGATTCTGAAATAGAATTGAAACACTGCAGATCAATCCTCATGGATAGCGTTAAGTTGTCGCAAGAAAATCTCGTGCACTTAAATTGAATAAAAACTCGTCTCTCCTCCCTAACCCTAACCCTAACCCTAACCCTAACCCTAACCCTAACCCTAACCCTAACCCTAACCCTAACCCTAACCCTAACCCTAACCCTAACCCTAACCCTAACCCTAACCCTAACCCTAACCCTAACCCTAACCCTAACCCTAACCCTAACCCTAACCCTAACCCTAACCCTAACCCTAACCCTAACCCTAACCCTAACCTAACCTAACGGTAGAGCGGCGGACCGGTATCCCGAAGGTGCGAGTTGAAATCCCGCTCGAGTCAATATTTTTCAGTTGACTTCGGCAGTGTAGGTTAATTGTGAAGCTATCGTTTAATAATACCCTGAGGAAGATTCTGAAATAGAATTGAAACACTGCACATCCATCCTCATGGATAGCGTTAAGTTGTCGAGAGAATATCTCGTGCACTTAAATTGGATAAAAACTCGCCTCCAATCCCTGTGGACTCGACAGCTCAACAAGCAGAGCGGCGGACCAGTATCACGAATGTGCGAGTTCAAATCCCGCTCGATTCAACATTTTTTAGTTGATTTCGGCAGTGTAGGTTAATTGTGAAATTATCGTTACATAATACCCTGAAGATGATTCTAAAATTGAATTTAAACACTGCACATCCATCCTCATGGATAGCGTTAAGTAGTCGCGAGAATATCTCGTGCACTTAAATTGGATAAAAACTCGCCTCAAATCCTTGTTGACTCGATAGCTCAACAGGAAGAGCAGCGGACCGGTATCCCGAATAAGCAAATTCAAATCCCGCTCGAGTCAACATTTTTCAGTTGACTTCGGCAGTGTAGGTTAATTGTGAACTTATCGTTTCATAATACCCTGAATATGATTCTGAAATAGAAATGAAACACTGCACATCCATCCTCATGGACAGCGTTAAGTTGTCGCGAGAATATCTCGTGCACTTAAATTGAATAAAAACTCGCCTCCAATCACTAACCCTAACCCTTACCCTAACCCTAACCCTAACCCTAACCCTAACCCTAACCCTAACCCTAACCCTAACCCTAACCCTAACCCTAACCCTAACCCTAACCCTAACCCTAACCCTAACCCTAACCCTAACCCTAACCCTAACCCTAACCCTAACCCTAACCCTAACCCTAACCCTAACCCTAACCCTAACCCTAACCCTAACCCTAACCCTAACCCTAACCCTAACCCTAACCCTAACCCAAACCCTAACCCTAACCCTAACCCTAACCCTAACCCTAACACTAACCCTAACCAAACCTAACGGTAGAGCGGCGGACCGGTATCCCGAAGGTGCGAGTTGAAATCCCGCTCGAGTCAATATTTTTCAGTTGACTTCGGCAGTGTAGGTTAATTGTGAAGCTATCGTTTAATAATACTATGAGGAAGATTCTGAAATAGAATTGAAGCACTGCACATCCATCCTCATGGATAGCGTTAAGTTGTCGAGAGAATATCTCGTGCACTTAAATTGGATAAAAACTCGCCTCCAATCCCTGTGAACTCGACAGCTCAACAAGCAGAGCGGCGGACCAGTATCACGAATGTGCGAGTTCAAATCCCGCTCGATTCAACATTTTTTAGTTGATTTCGGCAGTGTAGGTTAATTGTGAAATTATCGTTACATAATACCCTGAAGATGATTCTAAAATTGAATTTAAACACTGCACATCCATCCTCATGGATAGCGTTAAGTAGTCGCGAGAATATCTCGTGCACTTAAATTGGATAAAAACTCGCCTCAAATCCTTGTTGACTCGATAGCTCAACAGGAAGAGCAGCGGACCGGTATCCCGAATAAGCAAATTCAAATCCCGCTCGAGTCAACATTTTTCAGTTGACTTCGGCAGTGTAGGTTAATTGTGAACTTATCGTTTCATAATACCCTGAATATGATTCTGAAATAGAATTGAAACACTGCACACCCATCTTCATGGATAGCGTTAAGTTCTCTCGAGAATATCTCGTGCTCTTAAATTGGATAAAAACTCGCCTCCAATCCCTGTCGACTCGATAGCTCAACAGGTCGAGCGGCGGACCGGTATCCCGAAGGTGCGAGTTCAAATCCCGATCGAGTCAACATTTTTCAGTAGACTTCGGCAGTGCAGGTTAATTGTGAAGTTATCGTTTCATAATACCCTGAGGATGATTCTGAAATAGAATTGAAACACTGCAGATCAATCCTCATGGATAGCGTTAAGTAGTCGCAAGAAAATCTCGTGCACTTAAATTGAATAAAAACTCGTCTCTCCTCCCTAACCCTAACCCTAACCCTAACCCTAACCCTAACCCTAACCCTAACCCTAACCCTAACCCTAACCCTAACCCTAACCCTAACCCTAACCCTAACCCTAACCCTAACCCTAACCCTAACCCTAACCCTAACCCTAACCCTAACCCTAACCCTAACCCTAACCCTAACCCTAACCCTAACCCTAACCCTAACCCTAACCCTAACCCTAACCCTAACCCTAACCCTAACCCTAACCCTAACCCTAACCCTAACCCTAACCCTAACCCTAACCCTAACCCTAACCCTAACCCTAACCCTAACCCTAACCCTAACCCTAACCCTAACCCTAACCCTAACCCTAACCCTAACCCTAACCCTAACCCTAACCCTAACCCTAACCCTAACCCTAACCCTAACCCTAACCCTAACCCTAACCCTAACCCTAACCCTAACCCTAACCCTAACCCTAACCCTAACCCTAACCCTAACCCTAACCCTAACCCTAACCCTAACCCTAACCCTAACCCTAACCCTAACCCTAACCCTAACCCTAACCCTAACCCTAACCCTAACCCTAACCCTAACCCTAACCCTAACCCTAACCCTAACCCTAACCCTAACCCTAACCCTAACCCTAACCCTAACCCTAACCCTAACCCTAACCCTAACCCTAACCCTAACCCTAACCCTAACCCTAACCCTAACCCTAACCCTAACCCTAACCCTAACCCTAACCCTAACCCTAACCCTAACCCTAACCCTAACCCTAACCCTAACCCTAACCCTAACCCTAACCCTAACCCTAACCCTAACCCTAACCCTAACCCTAACCCTAACCCTAACCCTAACCCTAACCCTAACCCTAACCCTAACCCTAACCCTAACCCTAACCCTAACCCTAACCCTAACCCTAACCCTAACCCTAACCCTAACCCTAACCCTAACCCTAACCCTAACCCTAACCCTAACCCTAACCCTAACCCTAACCCTAACCCTAACCCTAACCCTAACCCTAACCCTAACCCTAACCCTAACCCTAACCCTAACCCTAACCCTAACCCTAACCCTAACCCTAACCCTAACCCTAACCCTAACCCTAACCCTAACCCTAACCCTAACCCTAACCCTAACCCTAACCCTAACCCTAACCCTAACCCTAACCCTAACCCTAACCCTAACCCTAACCCTAACCCTAACCCTAACCCTAACCCTAACCCTAACCCTAACCCTAACCCTAACCCTAACCCTAACCCTAACCCTAACCCTAACCCTAACCCTAACCCTAACCCTAACCCTAACCCTAACCCTAACCCTAACCCTAACCCTAACCCTAACCCTAACCCTAACCCTAACCCTAACCCTAACCCTAACCCTAACCCTAACCCTAACCCTAACCCTAACCCTAACCCTAACCCTAACCCTAACCCTAACCCTAACCCTAACCCTAACCCTAACCCTAACCCTAACCCTAACCCTAACCCTAACCCTAACCCTAACCCTAACCCTAACCCTAACCCTAACCCTAACCCTAACCCTAACCCTAACCCTAACCCTAACCCTAACCCTAACCCTAACCCTAACCCTAACCCTAACCCTAACCCTAACCCTAACCCTAACCCTAACCCTAACCCTAACCCTAACCCTAACCCTAACCCTAACCCTAACCCTAACCCTAACCCTAACCCTAACCCTAACCCTAACCCTAACCCTAACCCTAACCCTAACCCTAACCCTAACCCTAACCCTAACCCTAACCCTAACCCTAACCCTAACCCTAACCCTAACCCTAACCCTAACCCTAACCCTAACCCTAACCCTAACCCTAACCCTAACCCTAACCCTAACCCTAACCCTAACCCTAACCCTAACCCTAACCCTAACCCTAACCCTAACCCTAACCCTAACCCTAACCCTAACCCTAACCCTAACCCTAACCCTAACCCTAACCCTAACCCTAACCCTAACCCTAACCCTAACCCTAACCCTAACCCTAACCCTAACCCTAACCCTAACCCTAACCCTAACCCTAACCCTAACCCTAACCCTAACCCTAACCCTAACCCTAACCCTAACCCTAACCCTAACCCTAACCCTAACCCTAACCCTAACCCTAACCCTAACCCTAACCCTAACCCTAACCCTAACCCTAACCCTAACCCTAACCCTAACCCTAACCCTAACCCTAACCCTAACCCTAACCCTAACCCTAACCCTAACCCTAACCCTAACCCTAACCCTAACCCTAACCCTAACCCTAACCCTAACCCTAACCCTAACCCTAACCCTAACCCTAACCCTAACCCTAACCCTAACCCTAACCCTAACCCTAACCCTAACCCTAACCCTAACCCTAACCCTAACCCTAACCCTAACCCTAACCCTAACCCTAACCCTAACCCTAACCCTAACCCTAACCCTAACCCTAACCCTAACCCTAACCCTAACCCTAACCCTAACCCTAACCCTAACCCTAACCCTAACCCTAACCCTAACCCTAACCCTAACCCTAACCCTAACCCTAACCCTAACCTAACCTAACGGTAGAGCGGCGGACCGGTATCCCGAAGGTGCGAGTTGAAATCCCGCTCGAGTCAAATTTTTCAGTTGACTTCGGCAGTGTAGGTTAATTGTGAAGCTATCGTTTAATAATACCCTGAGGAAGATTCTGAAATAGAATTGAAGCACTGCACATCCATCCTCATGGATAGCGTTAAGTTGTCGAGAGAATATCTCGTGCACTTAAATTGGATAAAAACTCGCCTCCAATCCCTGTGGACTCGACAGCTCAACAAGCAGAGCGGCGGACCAGTATCACGAATGTGCGAGTTCAAATCCCGCTCGATTCAACATTTTTTAGTTGATTTCGGCAGTGTAGGTTAATTGTGAAATTATCGTTACATAATACCCTGAAGATGATTCTAAAATTGAATTTAAACACTGCACATCCATCCTCATGGATAGCGTTAAGTAGTCGCGAGAATATCTCGTGCACTTAAATTGGATAAAAACTCGCCTCAAATCCTTGTTGACTCGATAGCTCAACAGGAAGAGCAGCGGACCGGTATCCCGAATAAGCAAATTCAAATCCCGCTCGAGTCAACATTTTTCAGTTGACTTCGGCAGTGTAGGTTAATTGTGAACTTATCGTTTCATAATACCCTGAATATGATTCTGAAATAGAATTGAAACACTGCACACCCATCTTCATGGATAGCGTTAAGTTCTCTCGAGAATATCTCGTGCTCTTAAATTGGATAAAAACTCGCCTCCAATCCCTGTCGACTCGATAGCTCAACAGGTCGAGCGGCGGACCGGTATCCCGAAGGTGCGAGTTCAAATCCCGATCGAGTCAACATTTTTCAGTTGACTTCGGCAGTGTAGGTTAATTGTGAAGTTATCGTTTCATAATACCCTGAGGATGATTCTGAAATAGAATTGAAACACTGCAGATCAATCCTCATGGATAGCGTTAAGTTGTCGCAAG
>JASJOG010000167.1:117500-120000 GCA_030142905.1 Heliopora coerulea | reverse complement strand
CGAACCCTAACCCTAACCCTTACCCTAACCCAAACACTAATCCTAACCTAACACTAACCCTAACCCTAATACTAAACCTAACCCTAACCCTAACCCTAACCCTTACCCTAACCCTTACCGTAACCCTAACCCTAACCCTAACCTAACACTAACCCTAACCCTAACCCTAACCCTAACCCTAACCCTAACCCTAAATCTAACACTAACCCTAACTCTAACCTAACCTAAAGGTAGAGCGGCGGACCGGTATCCCGAAGGTGCGAGTTCAAATCCCGCTCGAGTCAACATTTTTCAGTTGACTTCGGCAGTGTAGGTTAATTGTGAAGTTATCGTTTCATAATACCCTGAATATGATTCTGAAATAGAATTGAAACACTGCACATCCATCCTCATGGATAGCGTTAAGTTCTCTCGAGAATATCTCGTGCACTTAAATTGGATAAAAATTCGCCTCCAATCCCTGTGGACTCGATAGCTCAACAGGTAGAACGGCGGACCGGTATCTCGAAAGTGCGAGTTGAAATCCCGCTCGAGTCAACATTTTTCAGTTGACTTCGATAGTGTAGGTTAATTGTGAAGTTATCGTTTGATAATACCCTGAGGATGATTCTGAAATAGAATTGAAACACTGCACATCCATCCTCATGGATAACGTTAAGTTGTCGCGAGAATATCTCGTGCACTTAAATTGAATAAAAACTCGCCTACAATCGCTAACCCTAACGCTAACCCTAACCTAACCGTAACCCTAACCCTAACCCTAACCCTGACATTAACCTAACCCTAATCCTAACCCTAACCCTAACCCTAACCCTAACCCTAACCCTAACCTTAATCCTAACCCTAACCCTATCCCTAACCCTAACCCTAACCCTAACCCTCACCCTAACACTAACCTTAAACCTAACCCTAACACTAACCCGAACCCTAACCCTAACCCTTACCCTAACCCAAACACTAATCCTAACCTAACACTAACCCTAACCCTAATACTAACCCTAACCATAACCCTAACCTTAACCCTTACCCTAACCCTTACCCTAACCTTAACCCTAACCCTAAACTAACACTAACCGTAACTCTAACCGTAACACTAACCCTAACCCTAACCCTAACCCTAACCCTAACCCTAACCCTAAATCTAACCCTAACCCTAACCCTAACCTAACCTAAAGGTATAGCGGCGGACCGGTATCCGGAAGGTGCGAGTTCAAATCCCGCTCGAGTCAACATTTTTCAGTTGACTTCGGCAGTGTAGGTTAATTGTGAAGTTATCGTTTCATAATACCCTGAATATGATTCTGAAATAGATTTGAAACACTGCACATCCATTCTCATGGATAGCGTTAAGTTCTCCCGAGAATATCTCGTGCACTTAAATTGGATAAAAACTCGCCTCCAATCCATGTGGACTCGATAGCTCAACAGGTAGAGCGGCGGACCGGTATCCCGAAGGTGCGAGTTCAAATCCCGCTCGAGTCAACATTTTTCAGTTGACTTCAGCAGTGTAGGTTAATTGTGAAGTTATCGTTTCATAATACCCTGAATATGATTCTGAAATAGATTTGAAACACTGCAAATCCATCCTCATGGATAGCGTTAAGTTGTCGCGAGAATATCTCGTGCACTTAAATTGGATAAAAACACGCCTCCAATCCATGTGGACTCGATAGCTCAACAGGTAGAGCGGCGGACCGGTATCCCGAAGGTGCGAGTTCAAATCCCGCTCGAGTCAACATTTTTCAGTTGACTTCGGCAGTGTAGGTTAATTGTTAAGTTATCGTTTCATAATACCCTGAGGATGATTCTGAAATAGAATTGTAACACTGCACATCCATCCTCATGGATAGCGTTAAGTTGTCGCGAGAATATCTCGTGCACTTAAATTGAATAACAACTCGCCTTCAATCCCTAACCCTAACCAAATTCTAACCCTAATTCTAACCCTAACCTACCCTAACCCTAACCCTAACCCTAACCCTAACCTTAACCCTAACCCTAACCCTAACCCTAACCCTAACCCTAACCCTAACTCTAACCCTAACCCTAACCCTAACCCTAACCCTAGCCCTAACCTTAACTTTAACCCTAACCTAACCTAAAGGTACAGTGGCGGACTGGTATACCGGAGGTGCGAGTTCAAATCCCGCTCGAGTCAACATTTTTCAGTTGACTTCGGCAGTGTAGGTTACTTGTGAAGTTATCGTTTCATAATACCCTGAGGATGATTCTGAAATAGAATTGAAACACTTCACATCCATCCTCATGGATAGCGCTAAGTTGTCGCGAGAATATCTCGTGCACTTAAATTGGATAAAACTCGCCTCCAATACCTGTGGATTCGAAAGCTCAACAGTTAGAGCGGCGGACGGGTATCCCGAAGGTGCGAGTTCAAATCCCGCTCGAGTCAACATTTTTCAGTTGACTTCGGCAGTGTAGGTTAATTGTGAAGTTATCGTTTCATAATACCCTGAGGATGATTCTGAAATAGAATTGTAAC
>JASJOG010000167.1:110000-112500 GCA_030142905.1 Heliopora coerulea | reverse complement strand
ATAGAATTGAAACACTGCACATCCATCCTCATGGATAGCGTTAAGTTCTCTCGAGAATATCTCGTGCACTTAAATTGGATAAAAATTCGCCTCCAATCCCTGTGGACTCGATAGCTCAACAGGTAGAACGGCGGACCGGTATCTCGAAAGTGCGAGTTGAAATCCCGCTCGAGTCAACATTTTTCAGTTGACTTCGATAGTGTAGGTTAATTGTGAAGTTATCGTTTGATAATACCCTGAGGATGATTCTGAAATAGAATTGAAACACTGCACATCCATCCTCATGGATAACGTTAAGTTGTCGCGAGAATATCTCGTGCACTTAAATTGAATAAAAACTCGCCTACAATCGCTAACCCTAACGCTAACCCTAACCTAACCGTAACCCTAACCCTAACCCTAACCCTGACATTAACCTAACCCTAATCCTAACCCTAACCCTAACCCTAACCCTAACCCTAACCCTAACCCTAACCTTAATCCTAACCCTAACCCTATCCCTAACCCTAACCCTAACCCTAACCCTCACCCTAACACTAACCTTAAACCTAACCCTAACACTAACCCGAACCCTAACCCTAACCCTTACCCTAACCCAAACACTAATCCTAACCTAACACTAACCCTAACCCTAATACTAACCCTAACCATAACCCTAACCTTAACCCTTACCCTAACCCTTACCCTAACCTTAACCCTAACCCTAAACTAACACTAACCGTAACACTAACCGTAACACTAACCCTAACCCTAACCCTAACCCTAACCCTAACCCTAACCCTAAATCTAACCCTAACCCTAACCCTAACCTAACCTAAAGGTATAGCGGCGGACCGGTATCCGGAAGGTGCGAGTTCAAATCCCGCTCGAGTCAACATTTTTCAGTTGACTTCGGCAGTGTAGGTTAATTGTGAAGTTATCGTTTCATAATACCCTGAATATGATTCTGAAATAGATTTGAAACACTGCACATCCATTCTCATGGATAGCGTTAAGTTCTCCCGAGAATATCTCGTGCACTTAAATTGGATAAAAACTCGCCTCCAATCCATGTGGACTCGATAGCTCAACAGGTAGAGCGGCGGACCGGTATCCCGAAGGTGCGAGTTCAAATCCCGCTCGAGTCAACATTTTTCAGTTGACTTCAGCAGTGTAGGTTAATTGTGAAGTTATCGTTTCATAATACCCTGAATATGATTCTGAAATAGATTTGAAACACTGCAAATCCATCCTCATGGATAGCGTTAAGTTGTCGCGAGAATATCTCGTGCACTTAAATTGGATAAAAACACGCCTCCAATCCATGTGGACTCGATAGCTCAACAGGTAGAGCGGCGGACCGGTATCCCGAAGGTGCGAGTTCAAATCCCGCTCGAGTCAACATTTTTCAGTTGACTTCGGCAGTGTAGGTTAATTGTTAAGTTATCGTTTCATAATACCCTGAGGATGATTCTGAAATAGAATTGTAACACTGCACATCCATCCTCATGGATAGCGTTAAGTTGTCGCGAGAATATCTCGTGCACTTAAATTGAATAACAACTCGCCTTCAATCCCTAACCCTAACCAAATTCTAACCCTAATTCTAACCCTAACCTACCCTAACCCTAACCCTAACCCTAACCCTAACCTTAACCCTAACCTAACCCTAACCCTAACCCTAACCTAACCCTAACTCTAACCCTAACCCTAACCCTAACCCTAACCCTAGCCCTAACC
This sequence comes from Heliopora coerulea, assembly GCA_030142905.1. Taxonomy (NCBI): domain Eukaryota; kingdom Metazoa; phylum Cnidaria; class Anthozoa; order Scleralcyonacea; family Helioporidae; genus Heliopora; species Heliopora coerulea. Next base: position 110,781 of record JASJOG010000167.1, on the reverse strand, counting down.
TTAACTTTAACCCTAACCTAACCTAAAGGTACAGTGGCGGACTGGTATACCGGAGGTGCGAGTTCAAATCCCGCTCGAGTCAACATTTTTCAGTTGACTTCGGCAGTGTAGGTTACTTGTGAAGTTATCGTTTCATAATACCCTGAGGATGATTCTGAAATAGAATTGAAACACTTCACATCCATCCTCATGGATAGCGCTAAGTTGTCGCGAGAATATCTCGTGCACTTAAATTGGATAAAACTCGCCTCCAATACCTGTGGATTCGAAAGCTCAACAGTTAGAGCGGCGGACGGGTATCCCGAAGGTGCGAGTTCAAATCCCGCTCGAGTCAACATTTTTCAGTTGACTTCGGCAGTGTAGGTTAATTGTGAAGTTATCGTTTCATAATACCCTGAGGATGATTCTGAAATAGAATTGTAACACTACATCTCCATCCTCATGGATAGCGTTAAGTTGTCGCGAGAATACCTCGTGCACTTAAATTGAATAAAAACTCGTCTCCAATCCCTACCCCTAACCCTAACCCTAACCCTAACCCTAACCCTAACCCTAACCCTACCCCTAACCCTAATCCTAACCCTAACCCTAACCTTAATCCTAACCCTAACCCTAACCCTAACCCTAACCCTAACCCTCACCCTAACCATAACCCTAATCCTTACCCTAACCTTTACCCTGACCCTAACCCTAATCCTAACCTAACACTAACCCTAACCCTAACACTAATCCTAACCCTAACCCTAACCCTAACCCTAACCCTAACCCTAACCCTAACCCT
>JASJOG010000167.1:100000-105000 GCA_030142905.1 Heliopora coerulea | reverse complement strand
CCTTACCCTAACCCAAACACTAATCCTAACCTAACACTAACCCTAACCCTAATACTAAACCTAACCCTAACCCTAACCCTAACCCTTACCCTAACCCTTACCGTAACCCTAACCCTAACCCTAACCTAACACTAACCCTAACCCTAACCCTAACCCTAACCCTAACCCTAACCCTAAATCTAACACTAACCCTAACTCTAACCTAACCTAAAGGTAGAGCGGCGGACCGGTATCCCGAAGGTGCGAGTTCAAATCCCGCTCGAGTCAACATTTTTCAGTTGACTTCGGCAGTGTAGGTTAATTGTGAAGTTATCGTTTCATAATACCCTGAATATGATTCTGAAATAGAATTGAAACACTGCACATCCATCCTCATGGATAGCGTTAAGTTCTCTCGAGAATATCTCGTGCACTTAAATTGGATAAAAATTCGCCTCCAATCCCTGTGGACTCGATAGCTCAACAGGTAGAACGGCGGACCGGTATCTCGAAAGTGCGAGTTGAAATCCCGCTCGAGTCAACATTTTTCAGTTGACTTCGATAGTGTAGGTTAATTGTGAAGTTATCGTTTGATAATACCCTGAGGATGATTCTGAAATAGAATTGAAACACTGCACATCCATCCTCATGGATAACGTTAAGTTGTCGCGAGAATATCTCGTGCACTTAAATTGAATAAAAACTCGCCTACAATCGCTAACCCTAACGCTAACCCTAACCTAACCGTAACCCTAACCCTAACCCTAACCCTGACATTAACCTAACCCTAATCCTAACCCTAACCCTAACCCTAACCCTAACCCTAACCCTAACCTTAATCCTAACCCTAACCCTATCCCTAACCCTAACCCTAACCCTAACCCTCACCCTAACACTAACCTTAAACCTAACCCTAACACTAACCCGAACCCTAACCCTAACCCTTACCCTAACCCAAACACTAATCCTAACCTAACACTAACCCTAACCCTAATACTAACCCTAACCATAACCCTAACCTTAACCCTTACCCTAACCCTTACCCTAACCTTAACCCTAACCCTAAACTAACACTAACCGTAACACTAACCGTAACACTAACCCTAACCCTAACCCTAACCCTAACCCTAACCCTAACCCTAAATCTAACCCTAACCCTAACCCTAACCTAACCTAAAGGTATAGCGGCGGACCGGTATCCGGAAGGTGCGAGTTCAAATCCCGCTCGAGTCAACATTTTTCAGTTGACTTCGGCAGTGTAGGTTAATTGTGAAGTTATCGTTTCATAATACCCTGAATATGATTCTGAAATAGATTTGAAACACTGCACATCCATTCTCATGGATAGCGTTAAGTTCTCCCGAGAATATCTCGTGCACTTAAATTGGATAAAAACTCGCCTCCAATCCATGTGGACTCGATAGCTCAACAGGTAGAGCGGCGGACCGGTATCCCGAAGGTGCGAGTTCAAATCCCGCTCGAGTCAACATTTTTCAGTTGACTTCAGCAGTGTAGGTTAATTGTGAAGTTATCGTTTCATAATACCCTGAATATGATTCTGAAATAGATTTGAAACACTGCAAATCCATCCTCATGGATAGCGTTAAGTTGTCGCGAGAATATCTCGTGCACTTAAATTGGATAAAAACACGCCTCCAATCCATGTGGACTCGATAGCTCAACAGGTAGAGCGGCGGACCGGTATCCCGAAGGTGCGAGTTCAAATCCCGCTCGAGTCAACATTTTTCAGTTGACTTCGGCAGTGTAGGTTAATTGTTAAGTTATCGTTTCATAATACCCTGAGGATGATTCTGAAATAGAATTGTAACACTGCACATCCATCCTCATGGATAGCGTTAAGTTGTCGCGAGAATATCTCGTGCACTTAAATTGAATAACAACTCGCCTTCAATCCCTAACCCTAACCAAATTCTAACCCTAATTCTAACCCTAACCTACCCTAACCCTAACCCTAACCCTAACCCTAACCTTAACCCTAACCCTAACCCTAACCCTAACCCTAACCCTAACCCTAACTCTAACCCTAACCCTAACCCTAACCCTAACCCTAGCCCTAACCTTAACTTTAACCCTAACCTAACCTAAAGGTACAGTGGCGGACTGGTATACCGGAGGTGCGAGTTCAAATCCCGCTCGAGTCAACATTTTTCAGTTGACTTCGGCAGTGTAGGTTACTTGTGAAGTTATCGTTTCATAATACCCTGAGGATGATTCTGAAATAGAATTGAAACACTTCACATCCATCCTCATGGATAGCGCTAAGTTGTCGCGAGAATATCTCGTGCACTTAAATTGGATAAAACTCGCCTCCAATACCTGTGGATTCGAAAGCTCAACAGTTAGAGCGGCGGACGGGTATCCCGAAGGTGCGAGTTCAAATCCCGCTCGAGTCAACATTTTTCAGTTGACTTCGGCAGTGTAGGTTAATTGTGAAGTTATCGTTTCATAATACCCTGAGGATGATTCTGAAATAGAATTGTAACACTACATATCCATCCTCATGGATAGCGTTAAGTTGTCGCGAGAATACCTCGTGCACTTAAATTGAATAAAAACTCGTCTCCAATCCCTACCCCTAACCCTAACCCTAACCCTAACCCTAACCCTAACCCTAACCCTACCCCTAACCCTAATCCTAACCCTAACCCTAACCTTAATCCTAACCCTAACCCTAACCCTAACCCTAACCCTAACCCTCACCCTAACCATAACCCTAATCCTTACCCTAACCTTTACCCTGACCCTAACCCTAATCCTAACCTAACACTAACCCTAACCCTAACACTAATCCTAACCCTAACCCTAACCCTAACCCTAACCCTAACCCTAACCCTAACCCTTACCCTAACTCTAACCCTAACCGTAACCTAACCCTAACCCTAACCTAACCCTCACCCTAACCCTAACCCTAACCCTAACCCTAACCCTAAATTTAACCCTAACCCTAACCCTAACCTAACCTAAAGGTACAGCGGCGGATCGGTATCCCGAAGGTGCGAGTTCAAATCCCGCTCGAGTCAACATTTTTCAGTTGACTTCGGCAGTGTAGGTTAATTGTGAAGTTATCGTTTCATAATACCCTGAATATGATTCTGAAATAGAATTGAAACACTGCACACCCATCTTCATGGATAGCGTTAAGTTCTCTCGAGAATATCTCGTGCTCTTAAATTGGATAAAATCTCGCCTCCAATCCCTGTCGACTCGATAGCTCAACAGGTCGAGCGGCGGACCGGTATCCCGAAGGTGCGAGTTCAAATCCCGATCGAGTCAACATTTTTCAGTAGACTTCGGCAGTGTAGGTTAATTGTGAAGTTATCGTTTCATAATACCCTGAGGATGATTCTGAAATAGAATTGAAACACTGCAGATCCATCCTCATGGATAGCGTTAAGTTGTCGCAAGAAAATCTCGTGCACTTAAATTGAATAAAAACTCGTCTCTCCTCCCTAACCCTAACCCTAACCCTAACCCTAACCCTAACCCAAACCCAAACCCAAACCCAAACCCAAACCCTAACCCTTACCCTAACCCTAACCCTAACCCTAACCCTAACCCTAACCCTAACCCTAACCCTAACCTAACCTAACGGTAGAGCGGCGGACCGGTATCCCGAAGGTGCGAGTTGAAATCCCGCTCGAGTCAATATTTTTCAGTTGACTTCGGCAGTGTAGGTTAATTGTGAAGCTATCGTTTAATAATACCCTGAAGAAGATTCTGAAATAGAATTGAAACACTGCACATCCATCCTCATGGATAGCGTTAAGTTGTCGAGAGAATATCTCGTGCACTTAAATTGGATAAAAACTCGCCTTCAATCCCTGTGGACTCGACAGCTCAACAAGCAGAGCGGCGGACCAGTATCACGAATGTGCGAGTTCAAATCCCGCTCGATTCAACATTTTTTAGTTGATTTCGGCAGTGTAGGTTAATTGTGAAATTATCGTTACATAATACCCTGAAGATGATTCTAAAATTGAATTTAAACACTGCACATCCATCCTCATGGATAGCGTTAAGTAGTCGCGAGAATATCTCGTGCACTTAAATTGGATAAAAACTCGCCTCAAATCCTTGTTGACTCGATAGTTCAACAGGAAGAGCAGCGGACCGGTATCCCGAATAAGCAAATTCAAATCCCGCTCGAGTCAACATTTTTCAGTTGACTTCGGCAGTGTAGGTTAATTGTGAACTTATCGTTTCATAATACCCTGAATATGATTCTGAAATAGAATTGAAACACTGCACATCCATCCTCATGGATAGCGTTAAGTTGTCGCGAGAATATCTCGTGCACTTAAATTGAATAAAAACTCGCCTCCAATCACTAACCCTAACCCTTACCCTAACCCTAACCCTAACCCTAACCCTAACCCTAACCCTAACCCTAATCCTAACCCTAACCCTATCCCTAACCCTAACCCTAACTCTAACCCTAAATCTAACCCTAACCCTAACCCTAACCTAACCTAAAGGTACAGCGTCGGACCGGTATCCCGAAGGTGCGAGTACAAATCCCGCACGAGTCAACATTTTTCAGTTGACTTCGGCAGTGTAGGTTAACTGTGAATTATCGTTTCATAATACCCTGAATATGATTCTGAAATAGAATTGAAACACTGCACATCCATCCTCATGGATAGCGTTAAGTTCTCTCGAGAATATCTCGTGTACTTAAATTGGATAAAAATTCGCCTCCAATCCCTGTGGACTCGATAGCTCAACAGGTAGAACGGCGACCGGTATCCCGAAAGTGCGAGTTGAAATCCCGCTCGAGTCAACATTTTTCAGTTGACTTCGATAGTGTAGGTTAATTGTGAAGTTATCGTTTGATAATACCCTGACGATGATTCTGAAATAGAATTGAAACATTGCACATCCATCCTCATGGATAACGTTAAGTTGTCGCGAGAATATCTCGTGCACTTTAATTGAATAAAAACTCGCCAACAATCCCTAACCCTAACGCTAACCCTAACCTAACCCTAACCCTATCCCTA
>JASJOG010000167.1:82500-95000 GCA_030142905.1 Heliopora coerulea | reverse complement strand
ACCGGTATCCCGAAGGTGCGAGTTCAAATCCCGCTCGCGTCAACATTTTTTAGTTGACTTCGGCAATGTAGGTTAATTGTGAAATTATCGTTTCATAATACCCTGAATATGATACTGAAATAGAATTGAAACACTGCACATCCATCCTCATGGATAGCGTTAAGTTGTCGGGAGAATATCTCGTGCACTGAAATTGAATAAAAACTCGCCTCCAATCCCTAACCCTAACCCTAACCCTAACCCTAACCCTAACCTTACCCTAACCCTAACCCTAACCATCACCCTAATCCTAACCCTAACCCTAACCCTAACACTAACCCTAACCCTAATCCTAACCCTAACCCTAACTCTTACACTAACCTTTACCCTGACCCTAACCCTAATCCTATCCTAACACTAACCCTAACCCTAACACTAAACCTAACCCTAACCCTAACCCTAACCCTAACCCTAACCCTAACCCTAACCCTAAACCTAACCCTTACCCTAACTCTAACCCTAACCGTAACCTAACCCTAACCCTAACCTAACCCTCACCCTAACCCTAACCCTAGCCATAACCCTAACCCTAACCCTAAATTTAACCCTAACCCTAACCCTAACCTAACCTAAAGGTTGAGCGGCGGATCGGTATCCCGAAGGTGCGATTTCAAATCCCGCTCGAGTCAACATTTTTCAGTTGTATTCGGCAGTGTAGGTTAATTGTGAAGTTATCGTTTCATAATACCCAGAATATTACTCTGAAATTGAATTGAAACACTGCACACCCATCTTCATGGATAGCGTTAACTTCTCTCGAGAATATCTCGTGCTCTTAAATTGGATAAAAACTCGCCTCCAATCCCTGTGGACTCGATAGCTCAACAGGTAGAGCAGCGGACCGGTATCCCGAATAAGCGAGTTCAAATCCCGCTCGTGTCAACATTTTTCAGTTGACTTCGGCAGTGTAGGTTTATTGTGAAGTTATCGTTTCATAATACCCTGAGGATGATTCTGAAATAGAATTGAAACACTGCACATCCATCCTCATGGATAGCGTTAAGTTGTCGCGAGAATATCCCGTGCACTTAAATTGGATAAAAACTCGCCTCCAATCCCTAACCCTAACCCTAACCCTAACCCTAACCCTAACCCTAACCCTAACCCTAACCCTAACCCTAACCCTAACCTAACCCTAACCCTAACCCTAACCATCACCCTAACCCTAACCCTAACCCTAACCCTAACCTTAACCCTAACCTTAACCCTAATCCTAACCCTAACCCTAACCCTATCTCTAACCCTAACCCTAACCCTTACCCTAACCCTAACCCTAACCCTAAAGTAACACTAATCCTAATCCTAACCCTAACCCTAACCCTAACCCTAACCCTAACCCTAACCCTAACCCTAGTCCAAAATCTAACCCTAACCCTAACGTAACCTTAAAGTAGAGCGGCGGACCGGTATCCCGAAGGTGCGAGTTCAAATCCCGCTCGAGTCAACATTTTTCAGTTGACTTCGGCAGTGTAGGTTAATTGTGAAATTATCGTTACATAATACCCTGAAGATGATTCTGAAATTGAATTTAAACACTGCACATCCATCCTCATGGATAGCGTTAAGTTGTCGCGAGAATATCTCGTGCACTTAAATTGGATAAAAACTCGCCTCCAATCCCTGTGGACTCGATAGCTCAACAAGCAGAGCGGCGGACCGGTATCACGAATGTGCGAGTTCAAATCCCGCCCGATTCAACATTTTTCAGTTGACTTCGGCAGTGTAGGTTAATTGTGAAATTATCGTTACATAATACCCTGAAGATGATACTGAGATTGAATTTAAACACTGCACATCCATCCTCATGGATAGCGTTAAGTTGTCGCGAGAATATCTCGTGCAGTTAAATTGGATATAAACTCGCCTCAAATCCTTGTTGACTCGATAGCTCAACAGGTAGAGCAGCGGACCGGTATCCCGAATAAGCAAGTTCAAATCCCGCTCGAGTCAACATTTCTATGTTGACTTCGGCAGTGTAGTTTAATTGTGAAGTTATCGTTTCATAATACCCTGAATATGATTCTGAAAAAGAATTGAAACACTGCACATCCATCCTCATGAATAGCGTTAAGTTGCCGAGAGAATATCTCGTGCACTTAAATTGAATAAAAACTCGCCTCTAATCCCTAACCCTAACCCTAACCCTAGCCCTAACCTTATCTCTAACCCTAACCCTAACCCTAACCCTAATCCTAACCCTAACCCTAACCCTAACCCTAACCCTAACCCTAACCCTAACCCTAACCCTAACCCTAACCCTAAAATCCCTAACCCTAACCCTAACCCTAACCCTAACCTAACCCTCACCCTAACCCTAACCCTAGCCATAACCCTAACCCTAACCCTAAATTTAACCCTAACCCTAACCCTAACCTAACCTAAAGGTTGAGCGGCGGATCGGTATCCCGAAGGTGCGAGTTCAAATCCCGCTCGAGTCAACATTTTTCAGTTGTATTCGGCAGTGTAGGTTAATTGTGAAGTTATCGTTTCATAATACCCTGAATATTACTCTGAAATTGAATTGAAACACTGCACACCCATCTTCATGGATAGCGTTAACTCCTCTCGAGAATATCTCGTGCTCTTAAATTGGATAAAAACTCGCCTCCAATCCCTGTGGACTCGATATCTCAACAGGTAGAGCAGCGGACCGGTATCCCGAATAAGCGAGTTCAAATCCCGCTCGAGTCAACATTTTTCAGTTGACTTCGGCAGTGTAGGTTTATTGTGAAGTTATCGTTTCATAAAACCCTGAGGATGATTCTGAAATAGAATTGAAACACTGCACATCCATCCTCATGGATAGCGTTAAGTTGTCGCGAGAATATCCCGTGCACTTAAATTGGATAAAAACTCGCCTCCAATCCCTAACCCTAACCCTAACCCTAACCCTAACCCTAACCCTAACCCTAACCCTAACCCTAACCTAACCCTAACCCTAACCCTAACCCTAACCATCACCCTAACCCTAACCCTAACCTTAACCCTAACCGTAACCCTACTCCTAACCCTAACCCTAACCCTATATCTAACCCTAACCCTAACCCTTACCCTAACCCTAACCCTAACCCTAAAGTAACACTAATCCTAATCCTAACCCTAACCCTAACCCTAACCCTAACCCTAACCCTAACCCTAGTCCAAAATCTAACCCTAACCCTAACGTAACCTTAAAGTAGAGCGGCGGACCGGTATCCCGAAGGTGCGAGTTCAAATCCCGCTCGAGTCAACATTTTTCAGTTGACTTCGGCAATGTAGGTTAATTGTGAAATTATCGTTACATAATACCCTGAAGATGATTCTGAAATAGAATTGAAACACTACACATCCATCCTTATGGATAGCGTTAAGTTGTCGCGAGAATATCTCGTGCACTTAAATTGGATAAAAACTCGCCTCCAATCCCTGTGGACTCGATAGCTCAACAAGCAGAGCGGCGGACCGGTATCACGAATGTGCGAGTTCAAATCCCGCCCGATTCAACATTTTTCAGTTGACTTCGGCAGTGTAGGTTAATTGTGAAATTATCGTTTCATAATACCCTGAATATGATTTTGAAATAGAATTGAAACACTGCACATCCATCCTCATGAATAGCGTTAAGTTGTCGAGAGAATATCTCGTGCACTTAAATTGAATAAAAACTCGCCTCTAATCCCTAACCCTAACCCTAACCCTAGCCCTAACCTTATCTCTAACCCTAACCCTAACCCTAACCTTAACCCTAACCCTAACCCTAACCTTAACCCTAACCCTAACCCTAACCCTAACCCTAACCCTAACCCTAACCCTAACCCTAAAATCCCTAACCCTAACCCTAACCCTAACCCTAACCCTAACCCTAACCCTAACCCTAACCCTAACCTAACCCTAACCCTAACCCTAACAATCACCCTAACCCTAACCCTAACCCTAACCCTAACCCTAACCCTAACCCTAACCCTAACCCTAATCCTAACCCTAACCCTAACCCTATCCCTAACCCTAACCCTAACCTTAACTCTAACCCTAACCCTAACCCTTACCCTAACCCTAACCCTAACCCTAACCCTAAACTAACACTAACCCTAACCCTAACCCTAACCCTAACCCTAACCCTAACCTTAACCCTAACCCTAACCGTAAATCTAACTCTAACCCTAACCCTAACATAACCTTAAAGTAGAGCGGCGGACCGGTATCCCGAAGGTGCGAGTTCAAATCCCGCTCGAGTCAACATTTTTCAGTTGACTTCGGCAATGTAGGTTAATTGTGAAATTATCGTTTCATAATACCCTGAATATGATACTGAAATAGAATTGAAACACTGCACATCCATCCTCATGGATAGCGTTAAAGTAGATGAACGATCTTCAAGCTCGATACTCAGAAAATGATATCAAAGCCCCAGACGGGGATCGAACCCGCAACCTTCTGATGACCGGTTAGACGCTCTAACCATTGAGGCGAGTTTTTATTCAATTTAAGTGCAGCTCGCCATCTGAGTCTCGGTAGCTCAATGGTTAGAGCGTCTAACCGGTCATCAGAAGGTTGCGGGTTCGATCCCCGTCTGGGGCTTTGATATCATTTTCTGAGTATCGAGCTTGAAGATCTTTCATCTACTTCAATATATCCAAGCTCTCATGTTTCCTAAACATCAAACGGATAGCGTTAAGTTGTCGCGAGAATATCTCGTGCACTGAAATTGAATAAAAACTCGCCTCCAATCCCTAACCCTAATCCTAACCCTAACCCTAACCCTAACCTTACCCTAACCCTAACCCTAACCATCACCCTAATCCTAACCCTAACCCTAACCCTAACACTAACCCTAACCCTAATCCTAACCCTAACCCTAACTCTTACACTAACCTTTACCCTGACCCTAAGCCTAATCCTAACCTAACACTAACCCTAACCCTAACACTAAACTTAACCCTAACCCTAACCCTAACCCTAACCCTAACCCTAACCCTAACCCTAAATTTAACCCTAACCCTAACCCTAACCTAACCTAAAGTTTGAGCGGCGGATCGGTATCCCGAAGGTGCGAGTTCAAATCCCGCTCGAGTCAACATTTTTCAGTTGAATTCGGCAGTGTAGGTTAATTGTGAAGTTATCGTTTCATAATACCCTGAATATTACTCTGAAATAGAATTGAAACACTGCACACCCATCTTCATGGATAGCATTAACTTCTCTCGAGAATATCTCGTGCTCTTAAATTGGATAAAAACTCGCCTCCAATCCCTGTGGACTCGATAGCTCAACAGGTCGAGCGGCGGACCGGTAACCCGAAGGTGCGAGTTGAAATCCCGCTCGAGTCAACATTTTTCAGTTGACTTCGGCAGTGTAGGTTAATTGTGAAATTATCGTTTCATAATACCCTGAGGATGATTCTGAAATAGAATTGAAACACTGCACATCCATCCTCATGGATAGCGTTAAGTTGTCGCGAGAATATCCCGTGCACTTAAATTGGATAAAAACTCGCCTCCAATCCCTAACCCTAACCCTAACCCTAACCCTAACCCTAACCCTAACCCTAACCTAACCCTAACCCTAACCCTAACCATCACCCTAACCCTAACCCTAACCCTACCTTAACCCTAACCGTAACCCTACTCCTAACCCTAACCCTAACCCTATATCTAACCCTAACCCTAACCCTTACCCTAACCCTAACCCTAACCCTAAAGTAACACTAATCCTAATCCTAACCCTAACCCTAACCCTAACCCTAACCCTAACCCTAACCCTAACCCTAGTCCAAAATCTAACCCTAACCCTAACGTAACCTTAAAGTAGAGCGGCGGACCGGTATCCCGAAGGTGCGAGTTCAAATCCCGCTCGAGTCAACATTTTTCAGTTGACTTCGGCAATGTAGGTTAATTGTGAAATTATCGTTACATAATACCCTGAAGATGATTCTGAAATAGAATTGAAACACTACACATCCATCCTTATGGATAGCGTTAAGTTGTCGCGAGAATATCTCGTGCACTTAAATTGGATAAAAACTCGCCTCCAATCCCTGTGGACTCGATAGCTCAACAAGCAGAGCGGCGGACCGGTATCACGAATGTGCGAGTTCAAATCCCGCCCGATTCAACATTTTTCAGTTGACTTCGGCAGTGTAGGTTAATTGTGAAATTATCGTTTCATAATACCCTGAATATGATTTTGAAATAGAATTGAAACACTGCACATCCATCCTCATGAATAGCGTTAAGTTGTCGAGAGAATATCTCGTGCACTTAAATTGAATAAAAACTCGCCTCTAATCCCTAACCCTAACCCTAACCCTAGCCCTAACCTTATCTCTAACCCTAACCCTAACCCTAACCTTAACCCTAACCCTAACCCTAACCTTAACCCTAACCCTAACCCTAACCCTAACCCTAACCCTAACCCTAACCCTAACCCTAACCCTAAAATCCCTAACCCTAACCCTAACCCTAACCCTAACCCTAACCCTAACCCTAACCCTAACCCTAACCTAACCCTAACCCTAACCCTAACAATCACCCTAACCCTAACAATCACCCTAACCCTAACCCTAACCCTAACCCTAACCCTAACCCTAACCCTAACCCTAACCCTAACCCTAACCCTAACCCTAATCCTAACCCTAACCCTAACCCTATCCCTAACCCTAACCCTAACCTTAACTCTAACCCTAACCCTAACCCTTACCCTAACCCTAACCCTAACCCTAACCCTAAACTAACACTAACCCTAACCCTAACCCTAACCCTAACCCTAACCCTAACCTTAACCCTAACCCTAACCGTAAATCTAACTCTAACCCTAACCCTAACATAACCTTAAAGTAGAGCGGCGGACCGGTATCCCGAAGGTGCGAGTTCAAATCCCGCTCGAGTCAACATTTTTCAGTTGACTTCGGCAATGTAGGTTAATTGTGAAATTATCGTTTCATAATACCCTGAATATGATACTGAAATAGAATTGAAACACTGCACATCCATCCTCATGGATAGCGTTAAAGTAGATGAACGATCTTCAAGCTCGATACTCAGAAAATGATATCAAAGCCCCAGACGGGGATCGAACCCGCAACCTTCTGATGACCGGTTAGACGCTCTAACCATTGAGGCGAGTTTTTATTCAATTTAAGTGCAGCTCGCCATCTGAGTCTCGGTAGCTCAATGGTTAGAGCGTCTAACCGGTCATCAGAAGGTTGCGGGTTCGATCCCCGTCTGGGGCTTTGATATCATTTTCTGAGTATCGAGCTTGAAGATCGTTCATCTACTTCAATATATCCAAGCTCTCATGTTTCCTAAACATCAAACGGATAGCGTTAAGTTGTCGCGAGAATATCTCGTGCACTGAAATTGAATAAAAACTCGCCTCCAATCCCTAACCCTAATCCTAACCCTAACCCTAACCCTAACCTTACCCTAACCCTAACCCTAACCATCACCCTAATCCTAACCCTAACCCTAACCCTAACACTAACCCTAACCCTAATCCTAACCCTAACCCTAACTCTTACACTAACCTTTACCCTGACCCTAAGCCTAATCCTAACCTAACACTAACCCTAACCCTAACACTAAACTTAACCCTAACCCTAACCCTAACCCTAACCCTAACCCTAACCCTAAATTTAACCCTAACCCTAACCCTAACCTAACCTAAAGTTTGAGCGGCGGATCGGTATCCCGAAGGTGCGAGTTCAAATCCCGCTCGAGTCAACATTTTTCAGTTGAATTCGGCAGTGTAGGTTAATTGTGAAGTTATCGTTTCATAATACCCTGAATATTACTCTGAAATAGAATTGAAACACTGCACACCCATCTTCATGGATAGCGTTAACTTCTCTCGAGAATATCTCGTGCTCTTAAATTGGATAAAAACTCGCCTCCAATCCCTGTGGACTCGATAGCTCAACAGGTCGAGCGGCGGACCGGTAACCCGAAGGTGCGAGTTGAAATCCCGCTCGAGTCAACATTTTTCAGTTGACTTCGGCAGTGTAGGTTAATTGTGAAATTATCGTTTCATAATACCCTGATGAAGATTCTGAAATAGAATTGAAACACTGCACATCCATCCTCATGGATAGCGTTAAGTTTTCGTGAGAATATCTCGTGCACTTAAATTGGATAAAAACTTGCCTCCAATCCCTGTGGAATCGATAGCTCAACAGGTAGAGCGGCGGACCGGTATCCCGAAGATGCGAGTTGAAATCCCGCTCGAGTCAACATTTTTCAGTTGACTTCGGCAGTGTAGGTTAATTGTGAAATTATCGTTTCATAATACCCTGAGGATGATTCTGAAATAGAATTGAAACACTGCACATCCATTTTCATGGATACCGTTAAGTTGTCGCGAGAATATCTCGTGCACTTAAATTGGATAAAAACTCGCTTTCAATCCCTGTGGACTCGATAGCTTAACGGGTAGAGCGGCGGACCGGTATCCCGAAGGTGCGAGTTCAAATCCCGCTCGAGTCAACATTTTTCAGTTGACTTTGGCAGTGTAGGTTAATTGTGAAATTATCGTTTCATAATACCCTGAGGAAGATTCTGAAATAGAATTGAAACACTGCACATCCATCCTCATGGATAGCGTTAAGTTCTCTCGAGAATATCTCGTGCACTTAAATTGGATAAAAACTCGCCTCCAATCCCTGTGGACACGATAGCTCAACAGGAAGAGCGGCGGACCGGTATCCCGAAGGTGCGAGTTCAAATCCCGCTCGAGTCAACATTTTTCAGTTGACTTCGGCAGTGTAGGTTAATTGTGAAATTATCGCTTCATTACACCCTGAAGATGATTCTGAAATAGAATTTAAACACAGCACATCCATCCTCATGGATAGCGTTAAGTTGTCGCGAGAATATCTCGTGCACTTAAACTGGATAAAAACTCGCCTCAAATCCTTGTGGACTCGATAGCTCAACATGTAGAGCAGCGGACCGGTATCCCGAACAAGGGAGTTCAAATCCTGCTCGAGTCAACATTTTTCAGTTGACTTCGGCAATGTAGGTTAATTGTGAAATTATCGTTTCATAATACCCTGAATATGATACTGAAATAGAATTGAAACACTGCACATCCATCCTCATGGATAGCGTTAAGTTGTCGCGAGAATATCTCGTGCACTGAATATTGAATAAAAACTCGCCTCCAATCCCTAACCCTAACCCTAACCCTAACCCTAACCCTAACCTTACCCTAACCCTAACCCTAACCATCACCCTAATCCTAACCCTAACCCTAACCCTAACCCTAATCCTAACCCTAACCCTATCCCTAACCCTAACCCTAACCGTAAACTAACACTAACACTAACCCTAACCCTAACCCTAACACTAACCTTAACCCTAACCCTAACCATAACCCTAAATCTAACCCTAACCGTAACCCTAACCTAACCTAAAGGTAGAGCGTAGGACCGGTATCCCGAAGGTGCGAGTTCAAATCCCGCTCGAGTCAACATTTTTCAGTTGACTTCGGCAGTGTAGGTTAATTGTGAAATTATCGTTTCATAATACCCTAAGGATGATTCTGAAATAGAATTGAAACACTACACATCCATCCTCATGGATAGCGTTAAATTGTCGCGAGAATATCTCGTGCACTTAAATTGGTTAAAAACTCGCCTCCAATCCCTGTGGACTCGATAGGTCAACAAGTAGAACGGCGGACCGGTATCCCGAAGGTGCGAGTTCAAATCCCGCTCGAGTCAACATTTTTCAGTTGACTTCGGCTGTGTAGGTTAATTGTGAAGTTATCGTTTCATAATACCCTGAGGATGATTCTGAAATAGAATTGTAACACTGCACATCCATCCTCATGGATAGCGTTAAGTTGTCGCGAGAATATCTCGTGCACTTAAATTGGATAAAAACTCGCCTCCAATCCCTGTTGACTCGATAGCTCAAAAGGTAGGGCGGCGGAACGGTATCCGAAGGTGCGAGTTCAAATCCCGCTCGAGTCAACATTTTTCAGTTGACTTCGGCAGTGTAGGTTAATTGTGAAGTTATCGTTTCATAATACCCTGAGGATGATTCTGAACTAGAATTGAAACACTGCACATCCATCCTCATGGATAGCGTTAAGTTGTCGCGAGAATATCTCGTGACTTAAACTGGATAAAACTCGCCTCCAATCCCTGTTGATTCGATAGCTCAAAAGGTAGAGCGGCGGACCGGTATACCGAAGGTGCGAGTTGAAATCCCGTTCGAGTCAACATTTTTCAGTTGACATCGGCAGTGTAGGTTAATTGTGAAGTTATCGTTTCATAATACCCTGAGGATGATTCTGAACTAGAATTGAAACACTGCACATCCATCCTCATGGATAGCGTTAAGTTCTCTCGAGAATATCTCGTGCACTTAAATTGGATAAAAACTCGCCACTAATCCTTGTGGACTCACTAGGTCAAGAGGTAGAGCGGCGGACCGGCATCCCGAATAAGCGAGTTCAAATCCCGCTCGAGTCAACATTTGTCAGTTGACTTCGGCAGTGTAGGTTAAGTGTTAAGTTATCGTTTCATAATAACCTGAGAATGATTCTGAAATAGAATTGAAACACTGCACATCCATCCTCATGGATAGCGTTAAGTTGTCGCGAGAATATCTCGTGCACTTAAATTGGATAAAAACTCGCCTCCAATCCCTAACCCTAACCCTAATCCTAACCCTAACCCTAACCCTAACTCTAACCCTAACCCTAACTCTTACCCTAACCCTAACCGTAACCCTAAACTAACACTAACCCTAACCCTAACCCTAACCCTAACCCTAACCCTAACCTTAACCCTAACCCTAACCGTAAATCTAACCCTAACCCTAACCCTAACATTACCTTAAAGTAGAGCGGCGGACCGGTATCCCGAAGGTGCGAGTTGAAATCCCGCTCGAGTCAACATTTTTCAGTTGACTTCGGCAATGTAGGTTAATTGTGAAATTATTGTTTCATAATAACCTGAATATGATACTGAAATAGAATTGAAACACTGCACATCCATCCTCATGGATAGCGTTAAGTTGTCGCGAGAATATCTCGTGACTTAAACTGGATAAAACTCGCCTCCAATCCCTGTTGATTCGATAGCTCAACAGGTAGAGCGGCGGACCGTTATACCGAAGGTGCGAGTTGAAATCCCGTTCGAGTCAACATTTTTCAGTTGACATCGGCAGTGTAGGTTAATTGTGAAGTTATCGTTTCATAATACCCTGAGGATGATTCTGAAATAGAATTGAAACACTGCACATCCATCCTCATGGATAGCGTTAAGTTCTCTCGAGAATATCTCGTGCACTTAAATTGGATAAAAACTCGCCACTAATCCTTGTGGACTCGATAGGTCAAGAGGTAGAGCGGCGGACCGGCATCCCGAATAAGCAAGTTCAAATTCCGCTCGAGTCAACATTTGTCAGTTGACTTCGGCAGTGTAGGTTAAGTGTTAATTTATCGTTTCATAATAACCTGAGAATGATTCTGAAATAGAATTGAAACACTGCACATCCATCCTCATGGATACCGTTAAGTTGTCTAGAGAATATCTCGTGCTCTTAAATTGAATAAAAACTCGCCTACAATCCCTAACCCTAACCCTAACCCTAACCCTAACCCTAAATCTAACCCTAACCCTAACCCTAACCTAACCTAAAGGTAGAGCGGCGGACCGGTATCCCGAAGGTGCGAGTTCAAATCCCGCTCGAGTCAACATTTTTCAGTTGACTTCGGCAGTTTAGGTTAATTATGAAATTATCGTTTCATAATACCCTGAAGAAGATTCTGAAATTGAATTGAAACACTGCACAACCATCCTCATGGATAGCGTTAAGTTTTCTCGAGAATATCTCGTGCACTTAAATTGGATAAAAACTCGCCTCCAATCCCTGTGGACACGACAGCTCAACAGGAAGAGCGGCGGACCGGTATCCCGAAGGTGCGAGTTCAAATCCCGCTCGAGTCAACATTTTTCAGTTGACTTCGGCAGTATAGGTTAATTGTGAAATTATCGTTTCATAATACCCAGATGAAGATTCTGAAATAGAATTGAAACACTGCATATCCATCCTAATGGATAGCGTTAAGTTGTCGCGAGAATATCTCGTGCACTTAAATTGGATAAAAACTCGCCTCCAATCCCTGTGGACTCGATAGGTCAACAAGTAGAACGGCGGACCGGTATCCCGAAGGTGCGAGTTCAAATACCGCTCGAGTCAACATTTTAAAGTTGACTTCGGCAGTGTAGGTTAAGTGTGAAGTTATCGTTTCATAATACCCTGAGGATGATTCTGAAATAGAATTGAAACACTGCACATCCATCCTCATGGATAGCGTTAAGTTCTCGCGAGAATATCTCGTGCACTTAAATTGAATAAAAACTCGCCTCCAATCCCTAACCATAACCCTAACTCTTACCCTAACCCTAACCCTAACACTAACCTACCACTAACCCTAACCCTAACCCTAACCCTAACCCTATCCCTAACCCTAAC
>JASJOG010000167.1:57500-60000 GCA_030142905.1 Heliopora coerulea | reverse complement strand
AAATTGAATAAAAACTCGCCTCCAATCCCTAACCCTAACCCTAACCCTTACCCTAACCCTAACCCTAACCCTAACCCTTACCCTAACCTAATCTAAAGGTAGAGCGGCGGACCGGTATCCCGAAGGTGCGAGTTCATTTCCCGCTCGAGTCAACATTTTTCAGTTGACTTCGGCAGTGTAGGTTAATTGTGAAGTTATCGTTTCATAATAACATGAGGAAGATTCTGAAATAGAATTGAAACACTGCACATCCATCCTCATGGATAACGTTAAGTTGTCGCGAGAATATCTCGTGCACTTAAATTGGATAAAAACTCGCCTCCAATCCCTAACCATAACCCTAACCCTTACCCTAACCCTAACCCTAACCTAACCCTAACCCTAACCCTAACCCTAACCCTAACCCTTACACTAACCCTAACCCTAACACTAACCTACCACTAACCCTAACCCTAACCCTAACCCTAACCCTATCCCTAACCCTAACCCTAACCCTAACCCTAACCCTAACCCTAACCCTTACCCTAACCCTAACCCTAACCCTAACCTTAACCTAACCTAAAGGTAGAGCGCCTGACCGGTATCCCGATGGTGCGAGTTCAAATCCCGCTCGAGTCAACATTTTTCAGTTGACTTCGGCAGTGTAGGTTAATTGTGAAGTTATCGTTTCATAATACCCTGAGGATGATTCTGAAATACAATTGAAACACTGCACATCCATCCTCATGGATAGCGTTAAGTTTTCGCGAGAATATCTCGTGCACTTAAATTGGATAAAAACTCGCCTCCAATCCCTGTGGACTCGATAGCTCAACTGGTAGAGCGGCGGACCGGTATCCCGAAGGTGCGAGTCCAAATCCCGCTCGAGTCAACATTTTTCAGTTGACTTCGGCAGTGTAGGTTAATAGTGAAGTTATCGTTTCATAATACCCTGAGGATGATTCTTAAATAGATTTGAAACACTCCACATCCATCCTCATGGATAACGTTAAGTTGTCGCGAGAATATCTCGTGCACTTAAATTGGATAAAAACTCGCCTCCAATCCCTAACCTTAACTCTAACCCTTACCCTAACCCTAACCCTAACCTAACCCTAACCCTAACCTTAATCCTAACCCTAACCCTAACCCTAACCCGAACCCTAACCCTAACCCTAACCCTAACCCTAACCCTAACTCTAACCCTTACCCTAACCCTAACCCTAACACTAACCTACCACTAATCCTAACCCTAACCCTAACCCTAACCCTATCCCTAACCCTAACCCTAACCCTAACCCTAACCCTAACCCTAACCCTAACCCTAACCCTAACCTAACCTAAAGGTAGAGCGGCGGACCGGTATCCCGATGGTGCTAGTTCAAATCCCGCTCGAGTCAACATTTTTCAGTTGACTTCGGCAGTGTAGGTTAATAGTGAAGTTATCGTTTCATAATACCCTGAGGATGATGCTTAAATAGATTTGAAACACTCCACATCCATCCTCATGGATAGCGTTAAGTTGTCGCGAGAATATCTCGTGCACTTAAATTGGATAAAAACTCTCCTCCAATCCCTAACCATAACCCTAACCTTTACCCTAACCCTAACCATAACCTAACCCTAACCCTAACCCTAATCCTAACCCTAACCCTAACCCTAACCCGAACCCTAACCCTAACCCTAACCCTAACCTTAACCCTTACCCTAACCCTAACCCTTACCCTAACCCTAACCGTAACACTTACCCTAACCTAACCTAAAGGTAGAGCGGCGGACCGGTATCCCGATGGTGCGAGTTCAAATCCCGTTCGTGTCAACATTTTTCAGTTGACTTCGGCAGTGTAGGTGAATTGTGAAGTTATCGTTTCATAATACCCTGAGGATGATTCTGAAATACAATTGAAACACTGCACATCCATCATCATGGATAGCGTTAAGTTCTCTCGAGAATATCTCGTGCACTTCAATTGGATAAAAATTCGCCTCCAATCCCTGTGGACTCGATAGCTCAACTGGTAGAGAGGCGGACCGGTATCCCGAAGGTGCGTGTTCAAATCCCGCTCGAGTCAACATTTTTCAGTTGACTT
Organism: Heliopora coerulea; assembly: GCA_030142905.1. Lineage (NCBI taxonomy): Eukaryota > Metazoa > Cnidaria > Anthozoa > Scleralcyonacea > Helioporidae > Heliopora > Heliopora coerulea. The sequence continues at coordinate 57,931 of JASJOG010000167.1, read as the reverse complement.
CGGCAGTGTAGGTTAATAGTGAAGTTATCGTTTCATAATACCCTGAGGATGATTCTGAAATAGATTTGAAACACTCCACATCCATCCTCATGGATAGCGTTAAGTTGTCGCGAGAATATCGCGTGCACTTAAATTGAATAAAAACTCGCCTCCAATCCCTAACCCTAACCCTAACCCTTACCCTAACCCTAACCCTAACCCTAACCCTTACCCTAACCTAATCTAAAGGTAGAGCGGCGGACCGGTATCCCGAAGGTGCGAGTTCATTTCCCGCTCGAGTCAACATTTTTCAGTTGACTTCGGCAGTGTAGGTTAATTGTGAAGTTATCGTTTCATAATAAGATGAGGAAGATTCTGAAATAGAATTGAAACACTGCACATCCATCCTCATGGATAACGTTAAGTTGTCGCGAGAATATCTCGTGCACTTA
>JASJOG010000167.1:0-52500 GCA_030142905.1 Heliopora coerulea | reverse complement strand
TTTCCCGCTCGAGTCAACATTTTTCAGTTGACTTCGGCAGTGTAGGTTAATTGTGAAGTTATCGTTTCATAATAAGATGAGGAAGATTCTGAAGTAGAATTGAAACACTGCACATCCATCCTCATGGATAGCGTTAAGTTCTCTCAAGAATATCTCGTGCACTTAAATTGGATAAAAACTCGCCTCCAATCCCTGTGGACTCGATAGCTCAATAGGTAAAGCGGCGGACCGGTATCCCGAAGGTGCGAGTTCAAATCCCGTTCGAGTCAACATTTTTCAGTTGACTTCGGCTGTGTATTTTAATTGTGAAGTTATCGTTTCATAATACCCTGAGGATGATTCTAAAATAGAATTGAAACACTCCACATCCATCCTCATGGATAGCGTTAAGTTGTCGCGAGAATATCTCGTGCACTTAAATTGAATAAAAACTCGCCTCCAATCCCTAACCATAACCCTAACCCTTACCCTAACCCTAACCCTAACCTAACCCTAACCCTATCCCTAACCCTAAACCTAACCCTAATCCTAACCCGAACACTAAACCTAACCCTAACTATAACCCTAACCCTAACTTTAACCCTAACCCTAACTCTAACCCTAACCCTAACCCTAATCCTAACCTAACCCTAAACTTAACCCTAACCCTAACTCTAACCCTAACCCTAACCCTATCCCTAACCCTAACCCTAACCCTAACCCTAACCCTAACCCTGACCCTAACCCTAACCTAACCTAAAGGTAGAGCGGCGGACCGGTATCCCGAAGGTGCGAGTTCAAATCCCTCTCGAGTCAACATTTTTCAGTTGACTTCGGCAGTGTAGGTTAATTGTGAAGTTATCGTTTCATAATACCCTGAGGATGATTCTGAAATAGAATTGAAACACTGCACATCCATCCTCATGGATAGCGTTAAGTTGTCGCGAGAATATCTCGTGCACTTAAATTGGATAAAAACTCTCCTCCAATCCCTGTGGACTCGATAGCTCAACAGGTAGAACGGCGGACCGGTATCCGGAAGGTGCGAGTTCAAATCCCGCTCGAGTCAACATTTTTCAGTTGACTTCGGCAGTGTAGGTTAATTGTGAAGTTATCGTTTCATAGTACGCTGAGGATGATTCTGAAATAGAATTGAAATACTGCACATCCATCCCCATGGATAGCGTTAAGTTCTCTAGCGAATATCTCGCGCACTTAAATTGGATAAAAACTCGCCTCCAATCTCTGTGGACTCGATAGCTCAACACGTAGAACGGCGGACCGGTATCCCGAAGGTGCGAGTTCAAATCCCTCTCGAGTCAACATTTTTCAGTTGACTTCGGAAGTCTACGTTAATTGTGAAGTTATCGTTTCATAATACCCTGAGGAAGATTCTGAAATAGAATTGAAACACTGCACATCCATCCTCATGGATAGCGTTAAGTTGTCGCGAGAATATCGCGTGCACTTAAATTGAATAAAAACTCGCCTCCAATCCCTAACCATAACCCTAACCCTAACCCTAACCAGAACCCTAACCCTAACCCTAATCCTAACCCTATCCCTAAACTTCACCCTAACCCTAACCCTAACCCTCATCCTAACCCTAACCTAACCTAAAGGTAGAGCGGCGGACCGGTATCCCGATGGTGCGAGTTCAAATCCCGCTCGAGTCAACATTTTTCAGTTGACTTCGGCAGTGTAGGTTAATTGTGAAGTTATCGTTTCATAATACCCTGAGGATGATTCTGAAATACAATAGAAACACTGCACATCCATCCTCATGGATAGCGTTAAGTTTTCGCGAGAATATCTCGTGCACTTAAATTGGATAAAAACTCGCCTCCAATCCCTTTGGACTCGATAGCTCAACTGGTAGAGCGGCAGACCGGTATCCCGAAGGTGCGAGTTCAAATCCCGCTCGAGTCACCATTTTTCAGTTGACTTCGGCAGTGTAGGTTAATTGTGAAGTTATCGTTTCATAATAACATGAGGAAGATTCTGAAATAGAATTGAAACACTGCACATCCATCCTCATGGATAACGTTAAGTTGTCGCGAGAATATCTCGTGCACTTAAATTGGATAAAAACTCGCCTCCAATCCCTAACCATAACCCTAACCCTTACCCTAACCCTAACCCTAACCTAACCCTAACCCTAACCCTAACCCTAACCCTAACCCTAACCCTAACCCGAACCCTAACCCTAACCCTAACCCTAACCCTAACCCTAACCCTAACCCTAACCCTAACCCTAACCCTAACCCTTACCCTAACCCTAACCCTAACCCTAACCTTAACCTAACCTAAAGGTAGAGCGCCTGACCGGTATCCCGATGGGGCGAGTTCAAATCCCGCTCGAGTCAACATTTTTCAGTTGACTTCGGCAGTGTAGGTTAATTGTGAAGTTATCGTTTCATAATACCCTGAGGATGATTCTGAAATACAATTGAAACACTGCACATCCATCCTCATGGATAGCGTTAAGTTTTCGCGAGAATATCTCGTGCACTTAAATTGGATAAAAACTCGCCTCCAATCCCTGTGGACTCGATAGCTCAACTGGTAGAGCGGCGGACCGGTATCCCGAAGGTGCGAGTCCAAATCCCGCTCGAGTCAACATTTTTCAGTTGACTTCGGCAGTGTAGGTTAATAGTGAAGTTATCGTTTCATAATACCCTGAGGATGATTCTTAAATAGATTTGAAACACTCCACATCCATCCTCATGGATAACGTTAAGTTGTCGCGAGAATATCTCGTGCACTTAAATTGGATAAAAACTCGCCTCCAATCCCTAACCTTAACTCTAACCCTTACCCTAACCCTAACCCTAACCTAACCCTAACCCTAACCTTAATCCTAACCCTAACCCTAACCCTAACCCGAACCCTAACCCTAACCCTAACCCTAACCCTAACCCTAACCCTAACTCTAACCCTTACCCTAACCCTAACCCTAACACTAACCTACCACTAATCCTAACCCTAACCCTAACCCTAACCCTATCCCTAACCCTAACCCTAACCCTAACCCTAACCCTAACCCTAACCCTAACCCTAACCCTAACCCTAACCTAACCTAAAGGTAGAGCGGCGGACCGGTATCCCGATGGTGCTAGTTCAAATCCCGCTCGAGTCAACATTTTTCAGTTGACTTCGGCAGTGTAGGTTAATAGTGAAGTTATCGTTTCATAATACCCTGAGGATGATGCTTAAATAGATTTGAAACACTCCACATCCATCCTCATGGATAGCGTTAAGTTGTCGCGAGAATATCTCGTGCACTTAAATTGGATAAAAACTCGCCTCCAATCCCTAACCATAACCCTAACCTTTACCCTAACCCTAACCATAACCTAACCCTAACCCTAACCCTAATCCTAACCCTAACCCTAACCCTAACCCGAACCCTAACCCTAACCCTAACCCTAACCTTAACCCTTACCCTAACCCTAACCCTTACCCTAACCCTAACCGTAACACTTACCCTAACCTAACCTAAAGGTAGAGCGGCGGACCGGTATCCCGATGGTGCGAGTTCAAATCCCGTTCGTGTCAACATTTTTCAGTTGACTTCGGCAGTGTAGGTGAATTGTGAAGTTATCGTTTCATAATACCCTGAGGATGATTCTGAAATACAATTGAAACACTGCACATCCATCCTCATGGATAGCGTTAAGTTCTCTCGAGAATATCTCGTGCGTTTAAATTGGATAAAAATTCGCCTCCAATCCCTGTGAACTCGATAGCTCAACTGGTAGAGAGGCGGACCGGTATCCCGAAGGTGCGTGTTCAAATCCCGCTCGAGTCAACATTTTTCAGTTGACTTCGGCAGTGTAGGTTAATAGTGAAGTTATCGTTTCATAATACCCTGAGGATGATTCTGAAATAGATTTGAAACACTCCACATCCATCCTCATGGATAGCGTTAAGTTGTCGCGAGAATATCTCGTGCACTTAAATTGAATAAAAACTCGCCTCCAATCCCTAACCCTAACCCTAACCCTAACCCTAACCCTAACCCTTACCCTAACCTAACCTAAAGGTAGAGCGGCGGACCGGTATCCCGAAGGTGCGAGTTCATTTCCCGCTCGAGTCAACATTTTTCAGTTGACTTCGGCAGTGTAGGTTAATTGTGAAGTTATCGTTTAATAATAACATGAGGAAGATTCTGAAATAGAATTGAAACACTGCACATCCATCCTCATGGATAACGTTAAGTTGTCGCGAGAATATCTCGTGCACTTAAATTGGATAAAAATTCGCCTCAAATCCCTGTGGACTCGATAGCTCAACTGGTAGAGAGGCGGACCGGTATCCCGAAGGTGCGAGTTCAAATCCCGCTCGAGTCAACATTTTTCAGTTGAATTCGGCAGTGTAGGTTAATAGTGAAGTTATCGTTTCATAATACCCTGAGGATGATTCTGAAATAGATTTGAAACACTCCACATCCATCCTCATGGATAGCGTTAAGTTGTCGCGAGAATATCTCGTGCACTTAAATTGAATAAAAACTCGCCTCCAATCCCTAACCCTAACCCTAACCCTAACCCTAACCCTAACCCTAACCCTTACCCTAACCCTAACCCTAACCCTAACACTAACCTACCACTAACCCTAACCCTAACCCTAACCCTATCCCTAACCCTAACCCTAACCCTAACCGTAACCCTAACCCTAACCCTAACCCTAACCCTAACCCTAACCCTAACCTAACCTAAAGGTAGAGCGGCGGACCGATATCCCGATGGAGCGAGTTCAAATCCCGCTCGAGTCAACATTTTTCAGTTGACTTCGGCAGTGTAGGTGAATTGTGAAGTTATCGTTTCATAATACCCTGAGGATGATTCTGAAATACAATTGAAACACAGCACATCCATCCTCATGGATAACGTTAAGTTGTCAAGAGAATATCTCGTGCACTTAAATTGGATAAAAACTCGCCTCCAATCCCTAACCTTAACCCTAACCCTTACCCTAACCCTAACCCTAACCTAACCCTAACCCTAACCTTAATCCTAACCCTAACCCTAACCCTAACCCGAACCCTAACCCTAACCCTAACCCTAACCCTAACCCTAACCCTAACCCTAACCCTTACCCTAACCCTAACCCTAACACTAACCCTAACCCTAACACTAACCTACCACTAACCCTAACCCTAACTCTAACTCTATCCCTAACCCTAACCCTAACCCTAACAGGAACCCTAACCCTAACCCTAACCCTAACCCTAACCCTAACCCTAACCTAACCTAAAGGTAGAGCGGCGGACCGGTATCCCGAATGTGCGAGTTCAAATCCCGCTCGAGTCAACATTTTTCAGTTGACTTCGGCAGTGTAGGTTAATTGTGAAATTATCGTTTCATAATACCCTGAAGATGATTCTGAAATAGAATTTAAACACTGCACATCCATCCTCATGGATAGCGTTAAGTTGTCGCAAGAATATCTCGTGCACTTAAATTGGATAAAAACTCGCCTCAAATTCTTGTGGACTCGATAGCTCAACAGGTAGAGCGGCGGACCGGTATCCCGAAGGTGCGAGTTAAAATCCCGCTCGAGTCAAAATTTTTCATTTGACTTCGGCAGTGTAGATTAATTGTGAAGTTATCGTTTCATAATACCCTGTGGATGATTCTGAAATAGAATTGAAACACTCCACATCCATCGTCATGGATAGCGTTAAGTTGTCGCGAGAATATCTCGTGCTCTTAAATTGGATAAAAACTCGCCTCAAAACCTAGTAGACTCGATAGTTCAACAGGTAGAGCGGCGGACCGGTATCCCGAAGTTGCGAGTTCAAATCTCGCTCGAGTCAACATTTTTCACTTGACTTCGGCAGTGTAGGTTAATTGTGAAGTTATCGTTTCAAAATGCCCAGTGGATGATTCTGAAATAGAATTGAAACACTTTACATCCATCCTCATGGATAGCGTTAAGTTGTCTCGAGAATATCTCGTGCACTTAAATTGAATAAAAACTCGCCTCCAATCCCTAACCATAACCCTAACCCTTACCCTAACCCTAACCCTAACCCTAACCCTAACCCTAACCCTAACCCTAACCCTAACCCTAACCCTAATCCTAACCCTAACCCTATCCATAACTCTAACCCTAACCCTAACCCTAACCCTAACCCTAACCCTAACCCTAACCCTAACCCTAACCCTAACCCTAACCCTAACACTAACCCTAACCCTAATCCTAACCCTAACCCTAACCTTAATCCTAACCCTAACCCTAACCCTATCCCTAACCCTAACCCTAACCCTAACCCTAACCCTAACCCTAATCCTAACCCTAACCCTAACCCTAACCCTAACCTTAACCCTAACCCTAATCCTAACCTTAACCCTTACCCTAACCCTAACCCTAACACTAACCCTAACCCTAACCCTAACTCTAACCCTAACCCTAATCCTAACCCTAACCCTAACCCTAACCCTAACCCTAACCCTAACCCTAACCCTAACCTTAATCCTAACCCTAACCCTAACCCTAACCTTAACCCTAACCCTAACCCTAACCCTAACCCTAACCCTAACCCTAACCCTAACCCTAACCCCAACCCCAACCCCAACCCTAACCCTTACCCTAACCCTAACCCTAACCCTAACCCTAACCATAACCCTAACCCTAACCCTAACCCTAACCCTAACCTTAATCCTAACCCTAACCCTAACCCTATCCCTAACCCTAACCCTAACCCTAACCCTAACCCTAACCCTAACCCTAACCCTAACCCTAACCCTAACCCTAACCCTAACCCTAACCCTAACCCTAACCCTAACCCTAATCCTAACCTTAATCCTAACCCTAACCCTAACCCTATCCCTAACCCTAACCCTAACCCTAACCTTAATCCTAACCCTAACCCTAACCCTATCCCTAACCCTAACCCTAACCCTAACCCTAACCCTAACCCTAACCCTAACCCTAACCCTAACCCTAACCCTAACCCTAACCCTAACCCTAACCCTAACCCTAACCCTAACCTTAATCCTAACCCTAACCCTATCCCTAACCCTAACCCTAACCCTAACCCTAACCCTAACCCTACCCCTAACCCTAACCCTAACCCTAACCCTAACCCTAACCCTAACCCTAACCCTAACCCTAACCCTAACCCTAACCCTAACCCTAAACCTAACGCTAACCTAACACTAACACTAACCCTAACCCTAACCCTAATCCTAACCCTAACCCTAACCTTAATCCTAACCCTAACCCTAACCCTATCCCTAACCCTAACCCTAACCCTAACCCTAACCCTAACCCTAATCCTAACCCTAACCCTAACCCTAACCCTAACCTTAACCCTAACCCTAATCCTAACCTTAACCCTTACCCTAACCCTAACCCTAACACTAACCCTAACCCTAACCCTAACTCTAAACCTAACCCTAATCCTAACCCTAACCCTAACCCTAACCCTAACCCTAACCCTAACCCTAACCCTAACCTTAATCCTAACCCTAACCCTAACCCTAACCTTAACCCTAACCCTAACCCTAACCCTAACCCTAACCCTAACCCTAACCCTAACCCTAACCCCAACCCCAACCCCAACCCTAACCCTAACCCTAACCCTAACCCTAACCCTAACCATAACCCTAACCCTAACCCTAACCCTAACCCTAACCTTAATCCTAACCCTAACCCTAACCCTATCCCTAACCCTAACCCTAACCCTAACCCTAACCCTAACCCTAACCCTAACCCTAACCCTAACCCTAACCCTAACCCTAACCCTAAACCTAACCCTAACCCTAATCCTAACCTTAATCCTAACCCTAACCCTAACCCTATCCCTAACCCTAACCCTAACCCTAACCTTAATCCTAACCCTAACCCTAACCCTATCCCTAACCCTAACCCTAACCCTAACCCTAACCCTAACCCTAACCCTAACCCTAACCCTAACCCTAACCCTAACCCTAACCCTAACCCTAACCCTAACCCTAACCTTAATCCTAACCCTAACCCTATCCCTAACCCTAACCCTAACCCTAACCCTAACCCTAACCCTACCCCTAACCCTAACCCTAACCCTAACCCTAAACCTAACGCTAACCTAACACTAACACTAACCCTAACCCTAACCCTAATCCTAACCCTAACCCTTACCCTAACCTAACCTAAAGGTAGAGCGGCGGACCGGTATCCCGAAGGTGCGAGTTCAAATCCCGCTCGAGTCAACATTTTTCAGTTGACTTCGGCAGTGTAGGTTAATTGTGAAATTATCGTTTCATAATACCCTGAAGATGATTCTGAAATAGAATTTAAACACTGCACATCCATCCTCATGGGTAGCGTTAAGTTGTCGCGAGAATATCTCGTGCACTTAAATTGGATAAAAACTCGCCTCAAATTCTTGTGGACTCGATAGCTCAACAGGTAGAGCGGCGGACCGGTATCCCGAAGGTGCGAGTTCAAATCCCGCTCGAGTCAAAATTTTTCAGTTGACTTCGGCAGTGTAGATTAATTGTGAAGTTATCGTTTCATAATACCCTGTGGATGATTCTGAAATAGAATTGAAACACTCCACATCCATCGTCATGGATAGCGTTAAGTTGTCGCGAGAATATCTCGTGCTCTTAAATTGGATAAAAACTCGCCTCAAAACCTTGTAGACTCGATAGTTCAACAGGTAGAGCGGCGGACCGGTATCCCGAAGGTGCGAGTTCAAATCTCGCTCGAGTCAACATTTTTCACTTGACTTCGGCAGTGTAGGTTAATTGTGAAGTTATCGTTTCATAATGCCCTGTGGATGATTCTGAAATTGAATTGAAACACTTTACATCCATCCTCATGGTTAGCGTTAAGTTGTCTCGAGAATATCTCGTGCACTTAAATTGGATAAAAACTCGCATCCAATCCCTGTGGAATCGATAGCTCAACGGGTAGAGCGGCGGACCGGTATCCCGAAGGTGCGAGTTCAAATCCTGCTCGAGTCAACATTTTTCAGTTGACTTCGGCAGTGTAGGTTAATTGTGAAGTTATCGTTTCATAATACCCTGAGGATGATTCTGAAATAGAATTGAAACACTGCACATCCAACCTCATGGATAGCGTTAAGTTGTCGCGAGAATATCTCGTGCACTTAAATTGGATAAAAACTCGCATCCAATCCCTGTGGAATCGATAGCTCAACAGGTAGAACGGCGGACCGGTATCCCGAAGGTGCGAGTTGAAATCCCGCACGAGTCAACATTTTTCTGTTGACTTTGGCAGTGTACGTTAATTGTAATTGTAATTGTAATTGTAATTGTAATTGTAATTGTAATTGTAATTGTAATTGTAATTTAATCTTATTTAAAACACGGTAGCATTTCAGCGATGCTGATTTTCAAATGGCCGTGTATCACTAATAAAACTAACATTAACATTCTATTTTATACTTAGACGTACACAATTATTCTAATTATTAACAAAATAAAATTTATAGATTTGGAATTCTACTCGAAAACTACTTCTAAAAATTATAACAGTGCTTAACTTACTATATCTAATTTCTTACAAAAGGGTTTTTAATAAACGATTTGAATGATGTTAGTGACATATTACCTTTTATGACATTGTCGATTACTTTCTTAGGTAATTTGTTCCAGGACACAGCTCCTTGATACGAGAAACTCTTCTTTAAAAAATTTGTGCTAGGTTTAGGCAAATGAAGATATCGATTATTACTACGAAGTTCGTGACTGGTATTGCTGTTTAGATTAAATAACTGAGTTAGGTACTTTGGGCTTAGTCCTCGTAGTGCTTTGAACGTCATTACCAATTGCCTTTCCTCTAAGATTTCTTTAATGGATTTCCAGTTCAACATTTCAAAAATTTGGGATGACCTTTCATCATAAGTAGACCTTGTTATCACACGTGCAGCTCTTTTTTGTAATTTGTGGAGTTTGTTAATATGATCAGTGTTAGAAATTTGCCATACCGTAGAACAGTATGTAAAGTGCGGCAGAACGAGTGAGTTGTACATTGTTACCAAGACATCTTGTGTAACAAAGTCTCGAGCTCTTCTTAATAATCCAATGCATGAGGATAATGTTTTACATTGTTTTGCAGTATGTTCATGCCATTTAAGTTTTTCGTCGATAATGACTCCAAGAACTTTTTTAGTTTGAACACGTGATATTGGCTCATTTGCTAGACTGACGTTTATGTCTTCAGAGATAAGATCAAGTCTTTGCTGTGAGCCAATAATCATATATTCAGTCTTTTCTTGGTTTAAAGTTAGTTTGTTTGTTGTCAGCCACATATGAACCATTTCTAAATCGTGATTTAGTTTTCACTCAATTTCTGCCGATGACGATCCTTCACATGATAAACTGGTATCGTCTGCGAACATTACAGAACTAGTTTTAGTGAGACAATTTGGGAGATCATTTATATAGAGGAGGAAGAGCATAGGACCAAGGTTTGTCCCTTGTGGTACGCCACAATGAATAGATTTAACATCCGACATTGTTTGATTAATTTTACATATTTGTTTTCTGTCTTTTAAATAGGATTGAAACCATCTATGCGCTGTCCCTCGTATTCCATAGAGTTGTAGTTTTGATAATAGTATGTTATGGTCAACAGTGTCAAATGCTTTTTTTAGATCTAGAAAAAGAACGCCATTAATTAGGTTGTTATCCATGTTCACAAGCCACTGATTTGTACAATTAAGAAGTGCGGTTTCAGTAGAGTGGCGAGATCGAAAGCCTGATTGGTTTGTTGAAATGATATTGTTTACCTCCAAATAAACCGTTACCTGTTTGTAAACAAGTTTCTCAAATACTTTGGCGATAGCAGTAATAACAGATATAGGTCGGTAGTTACTGCGGTCTGATTTTTCACCCGATTTATAAATTGGAGTGACTTTGGCAAGTTTCCAATCATCTGGAAAAATCCCAGTACGCAAGGATGAGTTAAACAAATAAGTAATCGTCGGTATTATCGAATTACCAGCTCCCTTGAGTAATTTAACAGAAATATTATCAAGACCCGGTGATTTACTCATTTTCAAGTTTTGAATAACGCAGTTTACTTCTTCATATGTTATATCGTGGAACTCAAATATAGACGATACCGGAGTCACATAACTAAGTGGATCAATGCCAGTGGAATGAATATTGTTTGCTAACTCTGGTCCGATTGAGCAGAAATAGTTATTGAACTCTTCAGCGATGTTTTTGTCGCCAGTCACATCCGACCCTTTTACTTTAATACTGTTGATCATTGTTGATTTGGATTGCCTATTTAATAGTTTGTTTATAGCTAGCCAACACTCCTTGCTATTGTTGCAATTTTTTAACTTAGTGTTATAATACTTGGTTTTTTCATTTCTGATAAGTTTGGTGACTTGGTTTCTGCACAACTTATAGGCAATATGGTAGTTGTTCGATTTAAGTCTAACTGCTTTCTTTTTAAGATAGTCTCTACGATAACCAAGCCTTTTAATATCCTCAGTTATCCAAGGAGTGTGAGTACTTTTTACTTTACGAGTCCAAATGGGAGCATGGAAATTTGCAATTTTCAAGAATGTCGTCTTCCACTTTTCCCACATAATATTCGGGTCGGAGTGGAAGTTATCGTTTCATAATACCCTGAGGAAAATTCTGAAATAGAATTGAAACATTGCACATCCATCCTGATGGATAGCGTTAAGTTGTCGCGAGTATATCTTGTGCACTTAAATTGGATAAAAACTCGCCTCCAATCCTTGTGGACTCGATAGCTCAACAGGTAGAGCGGCGGACCGGTATCCCGAAGGTGCGAGATCAAATCCCGCTCGAGTCAACATTTTTCAGTTGAATTCGGCAGTGTAGATTAATTGTGAAGTTATCGTTTCATAATACCCTGAGGATGATTCTGTAATAGAATTGAAACACTGCACATCCATCCTCATGGATAGCGTTAAGTTGTCGCGAGAATATCTCGTGCTCTTAAATTGGATAAAAACTCGCCTCAAAACCCTGTAGACTCGATAGTTCTACAGGTAGAGCGGCGGACCGGTATCCCGAAAGTGCGAGTTCAAATCCCGTTCGAGTCAACATTTTTCAGTTGACTTTGGCAGTGTACGTTAATTGTGAATTTATCGTTTCATAATACCCTGAGGAAAATTCTGAAATAGAATTGAAACACTGCAGATCCATCCTCATGGATAGCGTTAAATTGTCGCGAGAATATCTCGTGCACTTAAATTGGATAAAAACTCGCCTCCAATCCCTGTGGACTCGATAGCTCAACGGGTAGAGCGGCGGACCGGTATCCCGAAGGTGCGAGTTCAAATCCCGCTCGAGTCAACATTTTTCAGTTGACTTCGGCAGTGTAGGTTAATTGTGAAGTTATCGTTTCATAATACCCTGAGGATGATTCTGAAATAGAATTGAAACACTGCACATCCATCCTCATGGATAGCGTTAAGTTGTCGCGAGAATATCTCGTGCACTTAAATTGGATAAAAACTCGCCTGCAATCCCTATGGACTCTATAGCTCAACTGATAGAGCGTCGGACCGGTATCCCTAATGTGCGAGTTCAAATCCCGCTCGAGTCAACATTTTTCAGTTGACTTCGGCAGTGTAGGTTAATTGTGAAGTTATCGTTTCATAATACCCTGAGATTGATTCTTAAATAGATTTGAAACACTCCACATCCATCCTCATGGATAGCGTTAAGTTGTCGCGAGAATATCTCGTGCACTTAAATTGAATAAAAACTCGCCTCCGATCCCTGTGGACTCGATAGCTAAACAGGTAGAGCGGCGGACCGGTATCCCGAAGTTGCGAGTTCAAATTCCGCTCGAGTTAACATTTTTCAGTTGACTTCGGCAGTGTAGGTTAATTGTGAAGTTATCGTTTCATAATACCCTGAGGATGATTCTGAAATAGAATTGAAACACTGCACATCCATCCTCATGGATAGCGTTAAGTTGTCGTGAGAATATCTCGTGCACATAAATTGGATAAAAACTCGCCTCCAATCCTTGTGGACTCGATAGCTCAACGGGTAGAGCGGCGGACCGGTATCCCGAAAGTGCCATCACAAATCCCGATTGAGTCAACATTTTTCAGTTGACTTCGGCAGTGTAGGTTAATTGTGAAATTATCGTTTCATAATACCCTAAGAAAGATTCTGAAATAGAATTGAAACACTGCACATCCATCCTTATGGATAGCGTTAAGTTGTCGCAAGAATATCTGGTGCACTTAAATTGGATAAAACTCGCCTACAATCCCTGTGGACTCGATAGCTCAACAGCTAGATCGGCGGACCGGTATCCCGAAGGTGCGAGTTCAAATCCCGCTCGAGTCAACATTTTTCAGTTGACTTCGGCAGTGTAGGTTAATTGTGAAGTTATCGTTTCATAATACCATGAGTATGATTCTGAAATAATATTGAAACACTGCACATCCATCCTCATGGATAGCGTTAAGTTGTCGCGAGAATATCTCGTGCACATAAATTGGATAAAAACTCGCCTCCAATCCCTGTGGACTCGATAGCTCAACAGGTAGAGCGGCGGACCGGTAATCCGAAGGTGGGAGTTCAAATCCCGCTCGAGTCAACATTTTTCAGTTGACTTCGGCAGTGTAGGTTAAATGTGAAGTTATCGTTTCATAATCTCCTGAGGATGATTCTGAAATAGAATTGAAACACTGCACATCCATCCTCATGGATAGCGTTAAATTGTCGTGAGAATATCTCGTGCACTTAAATTTGGATAAAAACTCGCCTCCAATCCTGTGGACTCGATAGCTCAACAGGTAGAGAAGCGGACTGTTATCTCGAATGTGCGAGTTCAAATCTCGCTCGAGTCAACATTTTTCAGTTGACTTCGGTAGTGTAGGTTAAGTGTGAAATTATCGTTTCATAATACCCTAAGGATGATTCTGAAATAGAATTGAAACACTACACATCCATCCTCATGGATAGCGTTAAATTGTCGTGAGAATATCTCGTGCACTTAAATTGGATAAAAACTCGCCTCAAATCCTTGTGGACTCGATAGCTCAACAGGTAGAGCGGCGGACCTGCATCCCGAATGTGCAGTTCAAATCCCGCTGGAGTCAACATTTTTCAGTTGACTTCGGCAGTGTAGGTTAATTGTGAAGTTATCGTTTCATAATCCCCTGAGGAAGATTCTGAAATAGAATTGAAACACTGCACATCCATCCTCATTAATAGCGTTATATTGTCGCGAGTATTTCTCGTGCACTTAAATGGGATAAAAACTCGCCTCCAATCCCTGTGGACTCGATAGCTCAACAGGTATAGCGGCGGACCGGTATCCCGAAGGTGCGAGTTCAAATCCCGCTCGAGTCAACATTTTTCAGTTGACTTCGGCAGTGTAGGTTAATGGTGAAGTTATCGTTTCATAATACCCTGAGGATGATTGTGAAATAGAATTGAAACACTGCACATCCATCCTCATGGATATCGTTAAGTTGTCGCAATAATACCTCGTGCACTTAAATTGGATAAAAACTCGCCTACAATCCCTGTGGACACGATAGCTCAACAGATAGACGGGCGGACATGTATCCCGAAGGTGCGATTTCAAATCCCGCTCGAGTCATCATTTTTCAGTTGACTTCGGCAGTGTAGGTTAATTATGAAGTTATCGTTTCATAATACCCTCAGGATGATTCTGAAATAGAATTCAAACACTGCACATCCATCTTAATGGATAGCGTTAAGTTGTCGCGATAATTCCTCGTGCACTTAAATTGGATAAAAACTCGCCTCCAATCCCTGTGGACTCGATAGCTCAACGGGTAGAGCGGCGGACCGTTATCCCGAAGGTGCGAGTTCAAATCCCGTTCGAGTCAACATTTTTCAGTTGACTTCGGCAGTGTAAGTTAAATGTGAAGTTATCGTTTCATAATACAATGAGGATGATTCAGAAATAGAATTGAAACACTGCATATCCATCCCCATGGAAAGCGTTAAGTTGTTGCGAAAATATCTCAAGCACTAAAATTGGATAAAACTCGCCTACAATACCTGTGGACTCGATAGCTTAACTGGTAGAGCGGAGAACCGGTATCCCGAATGTGCGAGTTCAAATCCCGCTCGAGTCAACATTTTTCAGTTGCAACAATAACTTCACAATTAACCTACACTACCGAAGTCAACTGAAAAATGTTGACTCGAGCTGGATTTGAACTCGCACTTTCGGGATACCGGTCAGCCGCACTACCTGTTGAGCTATCGAGTCCACAGGGATTGGAGGCGAGTTTTTATCCCATTTAAGTGCACGAGATATTCTCGCGACAACATAATGCTATCCATGACGATGGATGTGCAGTGTTTCAATTCTATTTCAGAATCATCCTCAGGGTATTATGAAACGATAACTTCACATTTAACCTACACTGCCGAAGTCAACTGAAAAATGTTGACTCGAACGGGATTTGAACTCCCTCCTTCGGGATACAGGTCCACCGCTCTATCTTTTGAGCTATCGAGTCCACAGGGATTCGAGGCGATTTTTTATCCTATTTAAGTGAACGAGATATTCTCGCGAAAACTTAACGCTATCCATGAGGATGGATGTGCAGTGTTTCAATTCTATTTCAGAATCATCCTCAGGGTATTACGAAACGATAACTTCACATTTAACCTACACTGCCGAAGTCAACTGAAAAAATTTGACTCGAGCGGGATTTGAACTCGCACGTTCGGGATAGCTGTCCGCCGTTCTATCTGTTGAGCTATCGAGTCCACAGGGATTGGAGGCGAGTTTTTATCCCATTTAAGTGCACGAGATATTCTCGCGACAACATAATACTATCCATGACGATGGATGTGCAGTGTTTCAATTCTATTTCAGAATCATCCTCAGGGTATTATGAAACGATAACTTCACAATTAATCTACACTGCCGAAGTCAACTGAAAAATGTTGACACGAGCGGGATTTGAACTCGCACCTTCGAGATACCGATCCGCTGCACTACCTGGAAAGCTATCGAGTCCACAGGGATTGGAGGCGAGTTTTTATCCAATCTAAGTGCACGAGATATTCTCGCTACAACTTAACGTTATCCATGAGGATTGATGTGCAGTGTTTCAATTCTATTTCAGAATCATCGTCAAGGTATTACGAAACGATAACTTCACATTTAACCTACACTGCCGAAGTCAACTGAAAAATGTTGACTCGAGCGTGATTTGAACTCGCTCCTTCGGGATACCGGTCCGCCCTCTATCTGTTGAGCTATCGAGTCCACAGGGATTGGAGGCGAGTTTTTATCCTATTTAAGTGAACGAGATATTCTCGCGACAACTTAACGCTATCCATGGGGATGGATGTGCTGTGTTTCAATTCTATTTCTGAATCATTCTCAGGGTATTATGAAACGATAAATTCAAAATTAACCTACACTGCCGAAGTCAACTGAAAAAGGTTGACTCGAGCGTGATTTGAACTCGCTCCTTCGTGATACTTGTCCGCCGCTCTACCTGTTGAGCTATCGAGTCCACAGGGATTGGAGGCGAGGTTTTATCCAATTTAAGTGCACGAGATATTCTCGCGGCAACTTAACGCTATCCATGAGGATGTATGTGCAGTGTTTCAATTCTATTTCAGAATCATTCTCTGGGTATTAAGAAACGATAACTTCACAATTAACCTACACTGCCGAAGTCAACTGAAAAATGTTGACTCGAGCGTGATTTGAACTCACACCTTCGGGATACCGGTCTGCCGTTCTACCTGTTGAGCTATCGAGTCCACAGGGATTAGAGGCGAATTTTTATCCCATTTAAATGCATGAGATAATCTCGCGACAACTTAGCGCTATCCATGAGGATGGATGTGCAGTGTTTCAATTCTATTTCAGATTCATCCTCAGGATATTATGAAACGATATCTTCACACTTGACCTACACTGCCGAAGTCAAATTTAAAATGTTTACTCGAGCGTGATTTGAACTCGCACCTTCGGGATACCGGTTCGCCGCTCTACTTGTTGAGCCATCGAGTCCACAGGGATTGGAGGCGAATTTTTATCCCATTTAAATGCATGAGATAATCTCGCGACAACTTAACGCTATCCATGAGGATGGATGTGCAGTGTTTCAATTCTATTTCAGAATCATCCTCATGGTATTATGAAACGATAACTTCACATTTAACCTACACTGCCGAAGTCAACTGAAAAATGTTGACTCGAACGGGATTTCAACTCGCTCCTTCGGGATACAGGTCCGCCGCTCTATCTTTTGAGCTATCTAGTCCACAGGGATTGGAGGCGATTTTTTATCCTATTTAAGTAAACGAGATATTCTCGCGACAACTTAACGCTATCCATGACGATGGATGAGCAATGTTTCAATTCTATTTCAGAATCATCCTCAGGGTATTATGAAACGATAACTTCACAATTAACCTACACTTCCGAAGTCAACTGAAATATGTTGACTCGAACGGGATTTGAACTCGCTCCTTCGGGATACAGGTCCGCCGCTCTACCTGTTGAGCTATCGAGTCCACAGGGATTGGAGGCGAGTTTTTATCCCATTTAAGTGCACGAGATATTCTCGCGACAACATAATGCTATCCATTACGATTGATGAGCAGTGTTTCAATTCTATTTCAGAATCATCCTCAGGGTATTATGAAACGATAACTTCACAATTAACCTACACTGCCGAAGTCAACTGAAAAATGTTGACTCGAGCGGGATTTGAACTCGCACCTTCGGGATACCGGTCCGCTGCACTACCTGTTGAGCTATCGAGTCCACAGGGATTGGAGGCGAGTTTTTATCCCATTTAAGTGCACGAGATATTCTCGCGACAACTTAACGCTATCCTTGGGGATGGATGTGCAGTGTTTCAATTCTATTTCTGAATCATTCTCAGGGTATTATGAAACGATAAATTCAAAATTAACCTACACTGCCGAAGTCAACTGAAAAAGGTTGACTCGACCGTGATTTGAACTCGCTCCTTCGTGATACCGGTCCGCCGCTCTACCTGTTGAGCTATCGAGTCCACAGGGATTGGAGGCGAGTTTTTATCCTATTTAAGTGAACGAGATATTCTCGCGACAACTTAACGCTATCCTTGGGGATGGATGTGCAGTGTTTCAATTCTATTTCTGAATCATTCTCAGGGTATTATGAAACGATAACTTCACAATTAACCTACACTGCCGAAGTCAACTGAAAAATGTTGACTCGAGCAAGATTTGAACTCGCTCCTTCGGGATACCGGTCCGCCGTTCTACCTGTTGAGCTATCGAGTCCACAGGGATTGGAGGCGAGTTTTTATCCTATTTAAGTGCACGAGATATTCTCGCGACAACTTAACGCTATCCTTGGGGATGGATGTGCAGTGTTTCAATTCTATTTCTGAATCATTCTCAGGGTATTATGAAACGATAACTTCACAATTAACCTACACTGCCGAAATCAACTGAAAAATGTTGACTCGAGCAAGATTTGAATTCTCACCTTCGGGATACCGGTCCGCCGTTCTACCTGTTGAGCTATCGAGTCCACAGGGATTGGAGGCGAGTTTTTACCCAATTTAAGTGCACGAGATATTCTCGCGACAACATAATGCTATCCATGAGTATGGATGTGCAGTGATTCAATTCAATTTCAGATTCATCCTCAGGGTATTATGAAACGATAACTTCATAATTAACCTGCTCTGCCGAAGTACACTGAAAAATGTTAACTCTAGCGGGATTTGAACTCGCACTTTGGGATACAGGTCCGCCGCTCAACTTGTTGAACTATCGAGTCCACATTGATTGGATTCGAGTTCTTATCCCATTTAAGTGCACGAGATATTCTCGCGACAACTTAACGCTATCCATGAGGATGGATGTGCAGTGTTTCAATTCTATTTCAGAATCATCCTCAGGGTATTATGAAACGATAACTTCACAATTAACCTACACTGCCGAAGTCAACTGAAAAATTTTAACTCGAGCGGGATTTGAACTCGCACTTTGGGATACCGGTCCGCCGCTCTACCTGTTGAGCTATCGAGTCCACTGGGACTGGAGGCGAGTTTTTATCCAATTTAAGTGCACGAGATATTCTCGCGACAACTTAACGCTTTCCATGAGGATGGATGTGCAGTGTTTCATTTCTATTTCAGAATCATCCTCTGTTTATTATGAAACGATAACTTCACAATTAACCTACATTGCCGAAGTCAACTGAAAAATGATGACTCGAGCGGGATGTGAACTCGCACCTTCGGGATACCGGTCCGCCGCTCTACCTGTTGAGCTATCGAGTCGACAGGGATTGGAGGCGAGTTTTTATCCAATCTAAGTGCACGAGATATTCTCACGACAACTTAACGCTAACCATGAAGATGGATGTGTAGTGTTTCAATTCTATTTCAGATTCATCCTCAGGGTATTATGAAACGATATCTTCATTCTTGACCTACACTGCCGAAGTCAACTGAAAAATGGTGACTCGAGCGGGATTTGAACTCGCACCTTCGGGATACCGGTTCGCCGCTCTACCTGTTGAGTTACCGAGTCCACAGGTATTTGAAACGAATTTTTAACCCATTTAAATGCATGAGATAATCTCGCGACAACTTAACGCTATCCATGAGGATGGATGTGCAGTGTTTCAATTCTATTTCAGAATCATCCTCAGGGTATTATGAAACGATAACTTCACATTTAACCTACACTGCCGAAGTCAACTGAAAAATGTTGACTCGACTGTGATTTGAACTCGCTCCTTCGGGATACCGGTCCGCCGCTCTATCTTTTGAGCTATCGAGTCCACAGGGATTGTAGGAGATTTTTTATCCCATTTAAGTGAACGAGATATTCTCGCGACAACTTAACGCTATCCATGAGGATGGATGTGCAGTGTTTCAATTCTATTTCAAAATCATCCTCAGGGTATTACGAAACGATAACTTCACATTTAACCTACACTGCCGAAGTCAACTGAAAAATGTTGACTCGAGCGGGATTTGAACTCGCACCTTCGGGATACCGGTCCGCCGCACTACCTGGTGAGCTATCGAGTCCACAAGGATTGGAGGCGAGTTTTTATCCAATCTAAGTGCACGAGATATTCTCGCGACAACTTAACGCTATCCATGAGGATGGATGTTCAGTATTTCAATTTTAATTCTGAATCGTTCTCAGGGTATTATGAAACGATAAATTCAAAATTAACCTACACTGCCGAAGTCAACTGAAAAATGTTGACTCGAGCGTGATTTGAACTCGCTCCTTCGTGATACCGGTCGGCCGCTCTACCTGTTGAGCTATCGAGTCCACAGGGATTGGAGGCGAGGTATTATCCAATTTAAGTGCACGAGATATTCTCGCGACAACTTAACGCTATCCATGAGGATGTTTTATTTTGATAAAGATATACTCTTACGCTCCTAGGGCGTAAGTGCAATGAGTATATCTTTAACAGGGGTGGCCTACAAAGCCGCAAACTAGCTGAGGGCATGACCCTCACCCCCAAAGTCGGAAGCTAAGTTCTGACGCAAGATAATTTTTCTAGAAGAAAAAGAATTGAAAAAAGGAATCCTAGGAAACCTAAAAAGAGCTAGTGTCCCGACAACGGAAGTACAACCAATTAAGGCGACCGCCGAGGCCGGAACCTAGAAGAGAAAGAGATTAAAAATGTTAAAAACGTTAAAAACGTTAAAAACAGGAATCCTAGGAAGCCTAGAAGAAAACAACGTCCCAACAACGGAAGTACGACCAATTAAGGCGACCGCCGAGGCCGGGACCTAACAAAATGGTTAAAAACGTTAAAAAGAGAAGACCAGCTTCTCCGAAACAAGGCGACCAAGGGTACCATTTGCGAGCCACTCTTTTCTAAAACGCTCGCGTTGTACGTCCGTATGGCATTGGCGTGCTCTTAGCGCCAATGCAAACTTGATACGGACGATGGCCCCTTGGATGTAATCATCCGGGACAGGTGGCGTTCCGCGGAACCTAAAATTGTTCCGGGCTAGCCAGATGCGATGCTTCATCACGTGCAGCATCCACATCACGATCTTGGGTATGCGCCTGCGGCGTGCTGGCGGAAAACCGAAGAGAACTTCGGTGACCGTGAAAGGGCCAGCATCTGGGTCCACAGACAGCAGATGGAAATATACCCAGTTGATCAGAAACTGCGCAAAGGAGCACTCGAAGAAGAGATGAGCCAGCGTCTCTTCTTCTTCACCGCAATGGCACCGGGGATCGACGTTGCGGTACCCAAAACTGCGGACCAGCCGCGAGGCGGTGTATAGAACTCCGTGCGCGATCTTCCAGTTCAGATCAACTATCGTCCTGTCCAGAGTCAGGTAGCTTAATTGGTGCCACGTCTCGGGCCAATGGAGCTCGCCGTATGTGGGGCGGAATTTGGCGACGCAGTGTGGTGGTTCGCGTTGGATAGCGAGTCCAACGCGATAGGCAGACTGGGTGGACATGGACGCCACCTCCAGAGGGGCGTCCAGCTCGACACCGAGGGCCAAACGGCCGTCTGCCATAGCGCCGCCGTGGAATTTGCTCCAGGCCTCGACCAGATGTTTGTAAAAGGTCGGGAGACGTGAACACCTAGTGCGGTTAAATAAAGTGCTACCTAACTTAAAAGATGTTACCGGGTCGTACATGAAGACCCGGTAAAAATTATGGAAAAAGAAGGTCTTCCATTTGGCGCAGGAGTCACGGCGGAAACGCTTTAGCCACTGGAGCGCCATTGCGTCCGCTTTCAACCGAAAGTCCACGATACCAAAACCTCCGTGGGCTCGCGGCTGAACCATACTCCTGCGGGCGACAAGATCTCGGCCGCCCGACCAAAAGAAAGACCAAATCGCCTTGTTAATTCGCGATGCCACCTTTGCTGGCATCACGAATATAGAGCACAAGTGCCAGATCTGGGACAATGCTAATGCATTTATAATGAGCGCCTTGCCCTGAAAGGAAAGAGACCGACCCTTCCAGGATGCAAGACGCTTCTCCACTTTTACGACTTTAGGGTCCCAGGTGGCACTTGTATAATCCGAGGCAGAAAACACTGCCCCGAGTAATGGTAACTCTGTTACCCAATTGAGACCATGGGGCCGGTCGGTACGATCTTTCCATTTGCCGACCCACATGGCCTTTGACTTTCCTAAATTTAGTTTCGACCCCGAGCCCAGCTCGTAGAGGTCGTAAACGTTTAAAACTTCTTTGATGGAGTTCTCCGTAGTAACTACCACCGTAGTGTCGTCGGCATACCCCGATACCCTCAGTTCCTCTAAAGAGTTGGGAAGTTGGACTCCCTTGATGCCGGGTGCAGCTCGCAGATTGCAAGCTAGTACCTCGGCACAGAGGACGTAAAGTAACGGGGAGAGAGGACAACCCTGTCGCACTCCACGAGACGGGTGGAGGCTAGGGGAAGTCCAACCGTTGATGACTACGGCGGATTCTATGTTGGTATAGAATATGGAGATCCACTTGCGAAAACCGGGACCGAAACCCATGGTTTCTAAGACGCGCAAGATGAATCCCCAGTCGACACGATCGAAGGCCTTCTCTTGGTCTAAGGAGAGAAGGGCGACGGGGATATCCTCCATCGCTGCGTGGTCGATTAGGTCCCTGATGGTGGAAAGGTTTTCGCTTATGGATCTCCCGGGAACTCCACAAGTTTGGTCCGGTGACACCACCGAACCGATAACTTTTAAAAGCCGACCCGCGATAGCACGGGTGGCGATTTTATAATCTACGTTAAGTAGACTTATTGGGCGCCAGTTCTTTGTCAGTAACCGGTCGCCCTTTTTATACAAAACTATAATAAGTCCTCGGCGTTGAGAGATGGATAATTGCCCGACCTCGTACGCTAGATTGAGAATACGCACGAGATCGGCACCGAGGACTGGCCAAAAGCGCGAATAGAACTCCATCGGAAAGCCATCCGACCCGGGAGTCTTACCAGCAGACATCCCTTTGAGGGCCGCTTCGCACTCTTCCGATGTGAGGAGTCCTTCACAAAGCTCTCGCTCACCAGGAGCGAGAGTCCGGACTAACTTGGACAACAGGTGGTCCTGGGTAGGGGAATCGCAGCTCTGAGCTGTAAAGAGCTGCTCGTAGTAGGCCCGCCACACTCCCAAGATGTCGATAGGGTCGTGGTGGACCGTCCCCGTCTCAGGGTCTTTGATGGCACTCATAGTCTGCTTTGATCGGTGTTTTTGCTCTAGCGAGAAGAAGTAACCAGATGATATTTCTCCTTCTTCAGCCCTTCTGCAGCGAGAGCGGACCTGCGCCGCTTGAGCTGCGCGCAGCTCGTGTTCTCGCAATTCCTCTTGTACGGCGCACAGCTCTCCGAAGGCGGTCGAATCTCCAGCGTCAAACCGACGCTGGAGTGTTCGGAGGCGGCGCAACAAGAGGCGTTGGGCAGACGAGCTATCTAGAGCCTTGGTTTTGGCAAAACTACGAGTTACCTCCCTGAGATAAAACTTCCCCATGTCCCACCAGTCCAAGGAGTTCTCAAAATCCCCCTCAGACTCTTGCGTCTTCCAAAAGGACCAGAACGACTTCACGAGATCACAGTACTCCTGATCTTCGAGGAGCGAGATGTTGAATTTCCAGTATCCAGGGCCTCTCGCCTCGGAGGTGGTGTCGAGCGAGAAGGTTACCTGGATATAGCGGTGATCCGTGAAGAAGGACGGATAATAATCGCAGTCCTGGATCTGGTCCTTCAGACCTATGGGCGCCCAGATCATGTCGATTCGGGAGGAGCAATCCCCCGAAGCATGATCCCAGGAGTAAGTACGAACTCCTGGGTGAAGGGAGCGCCACGTTAGAAAGGTTTGAGTTGCTGACAACAAGGACTGAAGGGCAGTCACGCTTTCGGCAGAGCGGTTTGGAGCCGGCCTCTGAAAGGATCGAGGATGGCGTCGATCGAGGTCGGGGTCCAACACCGCGTTAAAATCCCCACATACAAATGTGGGGCGACACATGTCCATTAGATCCGGCAACGAAGCGAAAAATTTGTTTCGTGCCGGATTAGTATTTGGGGCATAGAGGGAGACAAAACGAAGGACTTGCTCCCCTATGCCTACCTCCGCTTGGACGAACCGACCAGCTTCATCCCGCCAGACTTTGTCTAGGCGGTGTTTTGAGGAGACAAGGATAGCCGTTCCTGCGCGTTTGTTGGAAATGCAGGAAGAAGCTACCGCATACCCTGAGTTGGAAAACCAACTCCGAAATGTTGCATGAGACGCGGCGTGCGTCTCTTGCAGACAGACAATGTCAGCCTTCAAACACTGCAACCAGTGAATGAAGGTGGTCCGCTTAGTACGGTCATTAAGACCGTTGATGTTTAGCGAGACCACGCTGAACATTGTCGTGTCTAGGAGTGGTTCTCCTCCTCGTCGGAGCTAACCACGACGATTGGGGAAAGCTCCGGAGGGGGTAACGGCAGCGGCCCCGAACGGGGGCCACGGCTACCACGACGACGTAGAACCATCAAAGTTGATGGTTCTTCTACCTTGACCGACACGGCCAAGGTCTTGTCGTCGTCGCTCGACTCAGATGCCGACGCGTATTCGTCGTCGGACATCGGAAGCTGGACGGAGCAACCATCGTAGGTGAGCTGAGGGTTAGAAGCCTCAGACTCGGAGCGCTGGCAAGAAGGTAATGGTGCCAGCGCGGATGGCTGCCAGTCGGGGGTGGACCCTAATGAATCGGGTCTGCCCTCCGCCAACGAACAACGTTGGACGGCCGGCGGAAGGACCATCGTCGATCCCACAGCGGACTGAACGACAGTCCGCTGGATGGCCCCTGTCACACCGGGTGTCGGAGGTATTATTCCCTCACTCTCCTGTTGTGTGGCCACGATGGTGGTCTGCTCCACCACACGGGAAGCAGTGTGGACCACAACTAGGCCTTCTTCCGAGGCCGTAAACTGGCTAATGTGATCCGATGCGACCACATTAGCGACCTGTGCGACTACGGCGGTAGGCGCAGGGGGGATGACAGCACCGTCCTGGGATGGAGAGAAAGAAGCTATCTCCATCCTTTCCGATCCAGAGTCAGAAAAACTCTGGATCTCAGGCGTTGGTGTGCCTGGGTTGACGGGCGTCGAGACCCCGGTCATAAATACTTCCAGGGTCTGGGATTCCCCCAGGGGCACATCAACAACGTTGTTGCCCCGCAGGTCATCCTCGGAGTCGGACTCCGGGAGAGGAGGGACGAGACGGGCGTCAGCCATCTCTACCAATGTGGGATCTGCCGCAGATGATGTAGGGGGCAGATCCAATTGTTTGGCAGAACCATCCACGATGGCTAACGCGGAGGCTGAACCTTCAGCCTCGGGGGGCCCTGTATATGGAACCAGGGCCCTATCAAGACCGGCCTGAACATCGACCACCTCGGCCAATGTACGGTCTTCGGTAGTAGACGTTGGAGGTAATGCCAACGTCTTGGCCGAGGGAACATCCTCACCATTGTGAGGATGGATGGTAATGGCCAATGCATTGGCCGGTCCTTCGATGGAGCGCACGACAGGTGCGTCGTAAATGACCACAGGGGTGGTGGTGGGAGGAGTAGGCGGTGTAGAGCCGCTTTTTGCGCAAAGGATGCGCAAACGCCCTTTACGGCCGGGTAGCACACTGCGCACCGGCCAGGCGTCGGAGCGACTCCTTTTTGCCGCGATGGTGGAGCGGCAAGATGTTGAACGGTGACGCGCTATGGTCACCGACCGCCTACTACATGTAAGGGGTTTTTGGGAACGGGGTAGGGGGCCAAGAGAAGAACGACGACCCCCTTTTTTGGGTGCCCCTGTGGCCGCTATTGGAAAAGGGGCAATCCTTTCCAGGAACAGGGAGGGGTCGGGCACACGCCCTCCCTCCGAACTGGGGGGAGACTGGCGTGTACCCTTGCCCGTCTCCACACTATCGGCCTCGGCCGCTTTTTTGTTGTGCCCCCCGCTGTTGGTGTTGTTCCGGGGTTTGGGCGCTTGTTTTTTCTCCCCTCGGCGGAGGGGAGGCTGTGGAGCACCCTTCCCGGTAGCGGGAGGCTGGGCCGAGGTCTTTTTAGCTGCTGGGGGGTCCTGATGACGTGGACCCCCCGCTAAAGTGACCGAGGTGCCCGAACTGGTATGGGCGGTGGGAGGGGGACCTGATCTGCGGTCCCGTACAGCCCCAGCAAAGGACTTTGCGCCAGTCCTCAATGGGCACTGCTTCTCTTTGTGACCCGAAGAGTCACAGCGGCTACAGGTGACAGGTTGTCCCTTGTAGCCGGCGGTGCAAGAGAAGCCAGCGACCCTGATGTAACGTGGGACTGGCGTCTTAATGGTCATGGTCACCATTCTGGTGCCAGACTGGATGTTGGGGTAGCCCTTTACCAGGAGGTGCTTCACTGCAACCACCCGCCCATACAGGCCTAGATCGGTCTTGAAGGCCTCGTTGGGCACCTGGAAAGGGACCTGGTCTACGAACACTTGGTGGAAGATCTCGAAGGCAGGCAGGGGGGTAAGGTGGACGCCCCTGAATTCTAGTCCCCGGAGTTCCACGGACTGCCTGTCTCGGACGGTCTTCAATTCTCCCCGGAATTGGTAACCCGGGAGAATTTGGACACCGGAAATGCGGCCAGGTCCGATCACTTTAATAAACTCGGATCGGACTTTCGATGAAGAGTCCGAGCCTACAATCCTCCTATTGAGGGTAGAAAAATGTTGACTCGAGCGGGATTTGAACTCGCTTATTCGGGATACCGGTCCGCCGCTCTACCTGTTGAGCTATCGAGTCCACAGGGATGGGAAGCGAGTTTTTATCCAATTTAAGTGCACGAGATATTCTCGCGACAACTTAACGCTATCCATGAGGATGGATGTGAAGTGTTTCAATTCTATTTCAGAATCATCCTCTGGGTATTATGAAACGATAACTTCACAATTAACCTACACTGCCGAAGTCAACTGAAAAATGTTGACTCGAGCGGGATTTGAACTCGCATTTTCGGGATACCGTCCACCGTTTTACCTGTTGAGCTATCGAGTCCACAGGGATTGGAGACGAATTTTTATCCAATTTAAGTGCACGAGATATTCTCGAGACAACTTAACGCTATCCATGAGGATGGATGTGCAGTGTTTCAATTCTATTTCAGAATCATCCTCTTGGTATTATGAAACGATAACTTCACAATTAACCTACACTGCCGAAGTCAACTGAAAAATGTTGACTCGAGCGGGATTTGAACTCGCACCTTCGGGATACCGGTCCGCCGCTCAACCTGTTGAGCTATCGAGTCCACAGGGATGGGAGGCGTATTTTTATCCCATTTAAATACATGAGATATTCTCGCGACAACTTAACGCTATCCATGAGGATGGATATGCAGTGTTTCAATTCTATTTCAGAATCATCCTCAGGGTATTATGAAACGATAACTTCACAATTAACCTACACTGCCGAAGTCAACTGCAAAATGTTGACTCGAGCGGGATTTGAATCGCACCTTCGGGATACCGGTCCGCCGCTCTACCTGTTGAGGTATCGAGTCCACAGGGATTGGAGGAGAGTTTTTATAAAATTTAAGTGCACGAGATATTCTCGCGACAACTTAACGCCATCCATGAGGATGGATGTACGGTGTTTCATTTCTATTTCAGAATCATCATATGTTTATTATGAAACGATAACTTCATAATTAAGCTACACTGCCGAAGTCAACAGAAAAATGATGACTCGAGCGGGATTTGAACTCGCACCTTCGGGATACAGGTCCGCCGCTCTACCTGTTGAGCTATCGAGTCGACAGGGATTGGAGGCGAGTTTTTATCCAATCTAAGTGCACGAGATATTCTCACGACAACTTAACGCTATAAATGAGGATGGATGTGCAGTATTTCAATTCTATTTCAGATTCATCCTCAGGGTATTATGAAACGATATCTTCACAGTTGACCTACACTGCCGAAGTCAACTGAAAAATGTTGACTCGAGCGTGATTTGAACTCGCACCTTCGGGATACCGGTCCGCCGCTCAACCTGTTGAGCTATCAAGTCCACAGGGATGGGTGGCGTATTTTTATCCCATTTAAATACATGAGATATTCTCGAGACAACTTAACGCTATCCATGAGGATGGATGTGCAGTGTTTCAATTCTATTTCAGAATCATCCTCTGGGTATTATGAAACGATAACTTCACAATTAACCTACACTGCCGAAGTCAACTGAAAAATGTTGACTCGAGCGGGATTTGAACTCGCACCTTCGGGATACCGGTCCGCCGCTCAACCTGTTGAGCTATCGAGTCCACAGAGATGGGAGGCGTATTTTTATCCCATTTAAATACATGAGATATTCTCGCGACAACTTAACGCTATCCATGAGGATGGATGTGCAGTGTTTCAATTCTATTTCAGAATCTTCCTCAGGGTATTATGAAACGATAACTTCACAATTAACCTACACTACCGAAGTCAACAGAAAAATGTTGACTCGAGCGGGATTTGAACTCGCACCTTCGGGATACCAGTCCGCCGCTCTACATCTTGAGCTATCGAGTCCACAGGGATTGGAGGCGAGTTTTTATCCAATTTAAGTCCACGAGATATCCTCGCGAAAACTTAACGCTATCCATGAGGACGGATGTGGATGTTTCAATTCTATTTCAGAATCATCCTCAGGGTATTATGAAACGATAATTTCACAATTAACCTACACTGCCGAAGTCAACTGAAAAATGTTGACTCGAGCGGGATTTGAACTCGCACCTTCGGGATACCGGTCCGCCGATCTACCTGTTGAGCTATCGATTCCACTGGGATTGGAGGCGAGTTTTTATCCAATCTAAATGCACGATATATTCTCGCGACACCTTAACGCTTTTTATGAGGATGGATGTGCAGTGTTTCATTTCTATTTCAGATTCATCCTCAGGGTATAATGAAACGATAACTTCACAATTAACCTACACTGCCGAAGTCAACTGCAAAATGTTGACTCGAGCGGGATTTGAACTCGCACCTTCGGGATACCGGTCCGCCGCTCTACATGTTGAGCTATCGAGTCCACAGGGATTGGAGGCGAGTTTTTATCCAATTTAAGTGCACGAGATATTCTCACGACAACTTAACGCTATAAATAAGGATGGATGTGCAGTATTTCAATTCTATTTCAGATTCATCCTCAGGGTATTATGAAACGATATCTTCACACTTGACCTACGCTGCCGAAGTCAACTGAAAAATGTTGACTCGAGCGTGATTTGAACTCGCACCTTCGGGATACCGGTCCGCCGCTCAACCTGTTGAGCTATCGAGTCCACAGGGATGAGAAGCGTATTTTTATCCCATTTAAATACATGAGATATTCTCGCGACAATTTAACGCTATCCATGAGGATGGATGTGCAGTGTTTCAATTCTATTTCAGAATCATCCTCAGGGTATTATGAAACGATAACTTCACAATTAACCTACACTGCCGAAGTCAACTGAAAAATGTTGACTCGAGCTGGATTTGAACTCGCACCTTCGTGATACCGGTCCGCCACTCTACATGTTGAGCTATCGAGTCCACAGTGAATGGATGAGAGTTTTTATCCAATTTAAGTGCACGAGATATTCTCGCGACAACTTAACGCTATCAATGAATATTGATGCGCAGTGTTTCAATTCTATTTCAGAATCATCCTCACGGTGTTATGAAACGATAACTTCAGAATTAACCTACACTGCCGAAGTCAAGTGGAAAATGTTGATTCGGGCGTGATTTGAACTCGCACCTTCGGGGTACCGGTCCTCCGCTCTACCTGTTGAGGTATCGAGTCCACAGGGATTGGAGGCGAGTTTTTATCCAATTTAAGTACACGAGATATTCTCGCGACAACTTAATGCTATACATGAGGATGGATGTGCAGTGTTTCATTTCTATTCCAGAATCATCCTCAGGGTATTATGAAACGATACCTTCATAATTAACCTACACTGCCGAAGTCCACTGAAAAATGTTGACTCGAGCTGGATTTGAACTCGCACCATCGTGATATCGGTCCGCCGCTCTACCTGTTGAGCTATCGAGTCCACAGGATTGGAGGCGAGTTTTTATCCAATTTAAGTGCACGAGATATTCTCGCGACAACTTAATGCTATCCATGAGGATGGATATGCAGTGTTTCAATTCTATTTCAGAATCAATCTCAGGGTATTAAGAAACGATAACTTCACACTTAACCTACACTGCCGAAGTCAACTGAAAAATGTTGACTCGAGCGGGATTTGAACTCGCACTTTCGGGATACCGGTCCACCGCTCTACCTGTTGAGCTATCGAGTCCACAAGGATTGGAGGCGAGTTTTTATCCCATTTAAGTGCACGGGATATTCTCGCGACAACTTAACGCTATCCATAAGGATGGATGTGCAGTGTTTCAATTCTATTTCAGAATAATCCTCATGGTATTATGAAACGATTACTTCACAATTAACCTACACTCCCGAAGTGAACTGAAAAATGTTGACTCGAGCGGAATTTGAACTCGCACCTTCGGGATACCGGTCCGCCGCTCTACCAGTTCAGCTATCGAGTCAACAGGGATTGGAGGCGAGTTTTTATCCCATTTAATTGCACGAGATATTCTCGCGACAACTTAACGCTATCCATGAGGATGGATGTGCAGTGTTTAAATTCAATTTCAGAGTCATCATCAGGGTATTATGAAACGATAACTTCAAACTTAACCTACACTGCCGAAGTCAACTGAAAAATGTTGACTCGAGCGTGATTTGAACTCGCACCTTCGGGATACCGGTCCGGCTTTCAACGTGTTGAGCTATCGAGTCACAATGATTGGATCCGAGTTTTTAACCAATTTAAGTGCACGAGATATTCTCGCGACAACTTAACGCTATCCATGAGGATGGATGTGCAGTGTTTCAATTCTATTTCAGAATCATCCTCAGGGTATTATGAAACGATAACTTCACAATCAACCTACACTGCCGAAGTCAACTGCAAAATGTTGACTCGAGCGGGATTTGAACTCGCACCTTCGGGATACCGGTCCGCCGTTCTACCTGTGAGCTATCGAGTCCACAGGGATTGGAGGCGAGTTTTTATCCAATTTAATTGCACGAGATAATCTCGTGAGAACTTAACGCTATCCATGAGGATGGATGT
Source organism: Heliopora coerulea (assembly GCA_030142905.1). Classification (NCBI taxonomy): domain Eukaryota; kingdom Metazoa; phylum Cnidaria; class Anthozoa; order Scleralcyonacea; family Helioporidae; genus Heliopora; species Heliopora coerulea. Next base: position 21,406 of record JASJOG010000167.1, on the reverse strand, counting down.
GCAGTGTTTCAATTCTATTTGAGAATCATCGTCAGGGTATTATGAATCGATAATTTAACAATTAACCTACACTGCCGAAGTCACCTGGAAAATGTTGACTCGTGCGAGATATGAACTCGCACCTTCGGGATACCGGTCCGCCGCTCTAACTGTTGAGGTGTCGAGTCCACAGGGATTGGAGGCGAGTTTTTATCCAATTTATGTGCTAGAGATATTCTCGCGTCAACATAACGCTACCCATGAGGATTGATGTGCAGTGTTTCAATTCTATTTCAGAATCATCCTCAGGGTATTATGAAACGATAACTTCACACTTAACCTACACTGCCGAAGTCAACTGAAAAATGTTGACTCGAGCGGGATTTGAACTCGCACACTCGGGATACCGGTCCTCCGCTCTACCTGTTGAGCTATCGAGTCCACAAGGATTGGAGGCGAGTTTTTATCCCATTTAAGTAAACGGGATATTCTCGCGACAACTTAACGCTATCCATAAAGATGGATGTGCAGTGTTTCAATTCTATTTCAGAATCATCCTCAGGGTATTATGAAACGATTACTTCACAATTAACCTACACTGCCGAAGTGAACTGAAAAATGTTGACTCGAGCGGAATTTGAACTCGCACATTCGGGATACCGGTCCGCCGCTCTACCTGTTGAGCTATCGAGTCAACAGGGATTGGAGGCGAGTTTTTATCCCATTTAAGTGCACGAGATATTCTCGCGACAACTTAACGCTATCCATGAGGATGGATGTGCAGTGTTTAAATTCTATTTCAGAGTCATCATCAGGGTATTATGAAACGATAACTTCACACTTTACCTACACTGCCGAAGTCAACTGAAAAATGTTGACTCGAACGGGATTTGAACACGCTTATTCGGGATACCGGTCCGCCGCTCTACATGTTAAGATATCGAGTCCACAAGGATTGGAGGCGAGTTTTTATCCAATTTAAGTGCAGGAGATATTCTCGCGACAACTTAACGCTATCCATGTGGATAGATGTGCAGTGTTTCAATTCTATTTCAGAATCATCGTCAGGGTATTATGAAACGATAACTTCACACTTAACCTACACTGCCCAAGTCAACTGAAAAATGTTCACTCGAGCGGGATTTGAACTCGCACATTCGGGATACCGGTCCGTCGCTCTACCTTTTTAGCTATCGAGTCAACAGGGATTGGAGGCGAGTTTTTATCCAATTTAAGTGCACGAGATATTCTCGCGACAACTTAACGCTATCCATGAGAATGGATGTGCAGTGTTTCAATTCTATTTCAGAATCGTCATCAACGTATTATGAAACGATAACTTCACAATTAACCTACACTGCCGAAGTCAACTGAAAAATTTTGACTCGAGTGGAATTTGAACTCGCACCTCGGGATAACGGTCCTCCTCTTTACCTGTTGAGCTATCGAGTCCACAGGGATTGGAGGCGAGTTTTTATCCAATTTAAGTGCACGAGATATTCTCGCGACAACTTAACGCTATCCATGAGGATGGATGTGCAGTGTTTCAATTCTATTTCAGAATCATCGTCAGGGCATTATGAAACGATAACTTCACAATTAACCTACACTGCCGAAGTCAACTGAAAAATGTTGACTCGAGCGGGATTTGAACTCGCACTTCGGGATACCGGTCCTCCGCTCTACGTGTTGAGCTATCGAGTCCACAGGGATTAGAGGCGAGTTTTTATCCCATTTAAGTGGACGAGATATTCTCGCGACAACTTAACGCTATCCATGAGGATGGATGTGTAGTGTTTCAATTCTATTTCAGAATCATCCTCAGGGTATTATGAAACGATAACTTCACACTTAATCTACACTGCCGAAGTCAAATGAAAAATGTTGACTCGAGCTGGATTTGTACTCGCACCTTCGGTATACCGGTCCGCCGCTCTACATGTTGAACTATCGAGTCCACAGGGATTGGAGGCGAGTTTTTATCCAATTTAAGAGCATGAGATATTCTCGCGACAACTTAAGGCTATTTGACTCGAGCTAATGTTGACTCGAGGGGGATTTGAACTCGCACCTTCGGGATTCCGGCCCGCCGCTCTACCTGTTGAGGTATCGAGTCCACAGCGGTTGGAGGCGAGTTTTTATCCAATTTAAGTGCACGAGATATTTTCGCGACAACTTATTAACGATTAGTGTATAGTGCATAGAGAGGTATAACGGTTTTGGCTTGAGTTAGTCGCTTTTGTCGAAAGTTTGTTAAACCTCGCCAATAATTGTAAAAGGATCTATATGTTCCAGAGAAGTTGATAAAAGCAATAGATCAATGATTCGAGCAATATTGTAAAATATATGGCAATTCTTTGAAATTGTCCCTTTAAGCCTTATACGTTAAAAGTCATAAGTATGGTTGGAAATGGGTTAAAATCAAGTTGGTGTAAAAAATACTTCCTATGCTTCTAAAATGTTCTATTAAACCCAAACATTATAAAACAAATCGAAATCTGTTGATTCGACGAGTTGCTCTCAAAAATTTTCAATCTCCTATAAATGGCTCTATTTCCGCGAGATAAGACGAATGGTGAATGGAGCTTCGTAAAGGTTGTAGCTTGTGTTATTTGCGTTTGTCGAAAGTTGGCCAAACCTCGCCAACGATTGTAAAATTATTTATATAGCCCAGAGAAGTGGATAAAAGCATTAGATCAATGATCCGAGCTGTATTTCAAAATATATGGCAATGTGTTGAAATTGTCTCTTTAAGTCTTATACGTTAAAAGTCATAAGTATGGTTAGAAATAGGTGAAAGCAGAATAGATGTATGAAACCAACCCAATTCTTCTAAAATTGTCTTTTAAACCCAAACATTACAAAACAAATCGAATACCGTTGATTAGACGAGTCGCTCTCAAAAATTTTCAATCTCCTCAAAATCGCTTTATCTCCGCGAGATAAGACGATTAGTAAATAGAAAATTGTAACGGTTGTAGCTTGAGTTATTTTGCGTTTGTCGAAAGTTTTCCAAACCTAGCCAATGATTGTAAAATTATCTATATGGGCCAGAGAAGTGGATAAAAGCATTAGATCAATGATTCGAGTAGTATTTCAAAATATATGGCAATGGGTTGAAATTGTCCCTTTATGTCTTAAACGCTAAAAGCCATAAGTATGGTTAGAATAGGGTGAAAGCAGAATAGATGTACGAAACCAACCCAATTCTTCTAAAATTGTCTTTTAAACCCAAACATTATAAAACAAATCGAATACCGTTGATTAGACGAGTCGCTCTCAAAAATTTTCAATCTCCTCAAAATCGCTTTATCTCCGCGAGATAAGACGATTAGTAAATAGAAAATTGTAACAGTTGTAGCTTGAGTTATTTGGCGTTTGTCGAAAGTTTTCCAAACCTAGCCAATGATTGTAAAATGATCTATATGGGCCAGAGAAGAGGATAAAAGCTTTAGATCATTGATTCGAGCAATATTTCAAAATATATGGCAATGTGTTGAAATTGTCTCTTTAAGTCTTATACGTTAAAAGTCATAAGTATGGTTAGAAATAGGTGAAAGAAGAATAGTTGTGCGAAACCAACCAAAGCTTCTAAAATGATCTTCCCTACCCAAACATTATAAAACAAATCGAAATTCGTTGATTAGTCGAGTCTATCTCAAAAATTTTCAACCTCCTCAAAATCGCCTTATCTGCGCGAGATAAGTCACTTGGTGAATGGAGCTGTGCAACAGTTGTGCCTTGAGTTATTTGCGTTTGTCGAAAGTTTTCCAAACCTCGCCAATGTTTGTAAAATTATCTATATTGGCCAGAGAAGTGGATAAACGCATTAGATCAATGATTCTAGCAGTATTTCAATATATATGGCAATGTGTTGAAATTGTCTCATTACGCTTTATACGTTAAAAGCCATAAGTATGGTTAGAATTGGGTGATAGCAGAATAGCTGTGCGAAACCAACCCAATGCTTCTAAAATTATCTTTCCTACCCAAACATTATAAAACAAATCGAAATCTGTTGATTCGACGAGTTGCTCTCAAAAATTTTCAATCTCCTATAAATGGCTCTATTTCCGCGAGATAAGACGAATGGTGAATGGAGCTTCGTAAAGGTTGTAGCTTGTGTTATTTGCGTTTGTCGAAAGTTGGCCAAACCTCGCCAACGATTGTAAAATTATTTATATGGACCAGAGAAGTGGATAAAAGCATTAGATCATTGATTCGAACAGTATTTTTAAATATATGGCAATGTGTTGAAATTGTCCCGTTACGCTTATACGTTAAATGCCGTAAGTATGGCTAGATTTAGGTTAAAAGCAGAATAGTTAAGCAAAACCAAACCAATGCTACTAAAATGATCTTTCCTACCCAAACATTATAAAACAAATCGAATTCCGTTGATTAGACGAGTCGCTCTCAAAAATTTTCAATCTCCTCAAAATTGCTTTATCTGTGCAGGATAAGACGATTGGTGGATGGAGCTGTGTAACGGTTTTGGCTTGAGTTATTTGCGTTTGTCGAAAGTTGGCCAATCCACGCCAATGTTTGTAAAATTATTTATATGGCCCAGAGAAGTGGATAAAAGAATTAGATCAATGATCCGAGCTGTATTTCGATATATATGGCAATTTGTTGAAATTGTCTCATTACGCTTTATACGTTAAAAGCCATAAGTATGGTTAGAATTGGGTGATAGCAGAATAGCTGTTCGAAACCAACCCAATGCTTCTAAAATTATCTTTCCTACCCAAACATTATAAAACAAATCGAAATCCGTTGATTCGACGAGTTGCTCTCAAAAATTTTCAATCTCCTATAAATGGCTCTATTTCCGCGAGATAAGACGAATGGTGAATGGAGCTTCGTAAAGGTTGTAGCTTGTGTTATTTGCGTTTGTCGAAAGTTGGCCAAACCTCGCCAACGATTGTAAAATTGTTTATATGGACCAGAGAAGTGGATAAAAGCATTAGATCAATGATTCGAGCAGTATTTCAAAATATATGGCAATGTGTTGAAATTGTCTCTTTAAGTCTTATACGTTAAATGTCATAAGTATGTTTAGAATAGGGTGAAAGCAGAATAGTTGGGCGAAACAAATCGAAAGCTTCTAAAATGATCTATCCCACCCAAACATTATAAAACAAATCGAATACCGTTGATTAGTCGAGTCTATCTCAAAAATTTTCAATCACCTCAAATCGCTTTATCTGCGCGAGATAAGACACTTGGTGAATGGTGCTGTGCAACGGTGGTGCTTTGAGTTATTTGCGTCTTTCGAAAGTTGGCCAAACCTCGCCAATGATTCTAAAATTATCTATATGGGCCAGAGAAGTGGATAAAAGCATTAGATCAATGATTCGAGCAGTATTTCAAAATATATGGCAAAGGGTTGAAATTGTCTCATTACGCTTTATACGTTAAAAGCCGTAAGTATGGTTAGAATTGGGTGATAACAGAATAGCTGTGCGAAACCAACCCAACGCTCGTAAAATTATCTTTCCCACCCAAACATTATAAAACAAATCGAAATCCGTTGATTAGTCGAGTCAATTCAAAAATTTTCAATCTCCTCAAAATCGCTTTATCTCCGCGAGATAAGACGATTAGTAAATAGAAAATTGTAACGGTTGTAGCTTGAGTTATTTTGCGTTTGTCGAAAGTTTTCCAAACCTAGCCAATGATTGTAAAATGATCTATATGGGCCAGAGAAGTGGATAAAAGCATTAGATCAATGATTCGAGTAGTATTTCAAAATATATGGCAATGGGTTGAAATTGTCACTTTATGTCTTAAACGCTAAAAGCCATAAGTATGGTTAGAATAGGGTGAAAGCAGAATAGATGTACGAAACCAACCCAATTCTTCTAAAATTGTCTTTTAAACCCAAACATTATAAAACAAATCGAATACCGTTGATTAGTCGAGTCTATCTCAAAAATTTTCAATCACCTCAAATCACTTTATCTGCGCGAGATAAGACACTTGGTGAATGGTGCTGTGCAACGGTGGTGCTTTGAGTTATTTGCGTCTTTCGAAAGTTGGCCAAACCTCGCCAATGATTCTAAAATTATCTATATGGGCCAGAGAAGTGGATAAAAGCATTAGATCAATGATTCGAGCAGTATTTCAAAATATATGGCAAAGGGTTGAAATTGTCTCATTACGCTTTATACGTTAAAAGCCGTAAGTATGGTTAGAATTGGGTGATAACAGAATAGCTGTGCGAAACCAACCCAATGCTTCTAAAATTATCTTTCCTACCCAAACATTATAAAACAAATCGAAATCCGTTGATTCGACGAGTTGCTCTCAAAAATTTTCAATCTCCTATAAATGGCTCTATTTCCGCGAGATAAGACGAATGGTGAATGGAGCTTCGTAAAGGTTGTAGCTTGTGTTATTTGCGTTTGTCGAAAGTTGGCCAAACCTCGCCAACGATTGTAAAATTATTTATATGGACCAGAGAAGTGGATAAAAGCATTAGATCAATGATTCGAGCAGTATTTCAAAATATATGGCAATGTGTTGAAATTGTCTCTTTAAGTCTTATACGTTAAATGTCATAAGTATGTTTAGAATAGGGTGAAAGCAGAATAGTTGGGCGAAACAAATCGAAAGCTTCTAAAATGATCTATCCCACCCAAACATTATAAAACAAATCGAATACCGTTGATTAGTCGAGTCTATCTCAAAAATTTTCAATCACCTCAAATCACTTTATCTGCGCGAGATAAGACACTTGGTGAATGGTGCTGTGCAACGGTGGTGCTTTGAGTTATTTGCGTCTTTCGAAAGTTGGCCAAACCTCGCCAATGATTCTAAAATTATCTATATGGGCCAGAGAAGTGGATAAAAGCATTAGATCAATGATTCGAGCAGTATTTCAAAATATATGGCAAAGGGTTGAAATTGTCTCATTACGCTTTATACGTTAAAAGCCGTAAGTATGGTTAGAATTGGGTGATAACAGAATAGCTGTGCAAAACCAACCCAATGCTTCTAAAATTATCTTTCCTACCCAAACATTATAAAACAAATCGAAATCCGTTGATTCGTCGAGTTGCTCTCAAAAATTTTCAATCTCCTATAAATGGATCTATTTCCGCGAGATAAGACGAATGGTGAATGGAGCTTCGTAAAGGTTGTAGCTTGTGTTATTTGCGTTTGTCGAAAGTTGGCCAAACCTCGCCAACGATTGTAAAATTATTTATATGGACCAGAGAAGTGGATAAAAGCATTAGATCAATGATTCGAGCAGTATTTCAAAATATATGGCAATGTGTTGAAATTGTCTCTTTAAGTCTTATACGTTAAATGTCATAAGTATGTTTAGAATAGGGTGAAAGCAGAATAGTTGGGCGAAACAAATCGAAAGCTTCTAAAATGATCTATCCCACCCAAACATTATAAAACAAATCGAATACCGTTGATTAGTCGAGTCTATCTCAAAAATTTTCAATCACCTCAAATCACTTTATCTGCGCGAGATAAGACACTTGGTGAATGGTGCTGTGCAACGGTGGTGCTTTGAGTTATTTGCGTCTTTCGAAAGTTGGCCAAACCTCGCCAATGATTCTAAAATTATCTATATGGGCCAGAGAAGTGGATAAAAGCATTAGATCAATGATTCGAGCAGTATTTCAAAATATATGGCAAATGGTTGAAATTGTCTCATTACGCTTTATACGTTAAAAGCCGTAAGTATGGTTAGAATTGGGTGATAACAGAATAGCTGTGCGAAACCAACCCAACGCTCGTAAAATTATCTTTCCCACCCAAACATTATAAAACAAATCGAAATCCGTTGATTAGTCGAGTCAATTCAAAAATTTTCAATCTCCTCAAAATCGCTTTATCTCCGCGAGATAAGACGATTAGTGAATAGAAAATTGTAACGGTTGTAGCTTGAGTTATTTTGCGTTTGTCGAAAGTTTTCCAAACCTAGCCAATGATTGTAAAATGATCTATATGGGCCAGAGAAGTGGATAAAAGCATTAGATCAATGATTCGAGTAGTATTTCAAAATATATGGCAATGGGTTGAAATTGTCACTTTATGTCTTAAACGCTAAAAGCCATAAGTATGGTTAGAATAGGGTGAAAGCAAAATAGATGTACGAAACCAACCCAATTCTTCTAAAATTGTCTTTTAAACCCAAACATTATAAAACAAATCGAATACCGTTGATTAGACGAGTCGCTCTCAAAAATTTTCAATCTCCTCAAAATCGCTTTATCTCCGCGAGATAAGACGATTAGTAAATAGAAAATTGTAACGGTTGTAGCTTGAGTTATTTGGCGTTTGTCGAAAGTTTTCCAAACCTAACCAATGATTGTAAAATGATCTATATGGGCCAGAGAAGTGGATAAAAGCATTAGATCAATGATTCGAGTAGTATTTCAAAATATATGGCAATGTGTTCAAATTGTCCCTTTATGTCTTAAACGCTAAAAGCCATAAGTATGGTTAGAATAGGGTGAAAGCAAAATAGATGTACGAAATCAACCCAATTCTTCTAAAATTGTCTTTTAAACCCAAACATTATAAAACAAATCGAATACCGTTGATTAGACGAGTCGCTCTCAAAAATTTTCAATCTCCTCAAAATCGCTTTATCTCCGCGAGATAAGACGATTAGTAAATAGAAAATTGTAACGGTTGTAGCTTGAGTTATTTTGCGTTTGTCGAAAGTTTTCCAAACCTAGCCAATGATTGTAAAATGATCTATATGGGCCAGAGAAGTGGATAAAAGCATTAGATCATTGATTCGAACAGTATTTTTAAATATATGGCAATGTGTTGAAATTGTCCCGTTACGCCTTATACGTTAAATGCCGTAAGTATGGCTAGATTTAGGTTAAAAGCAGAATAGTTAAGCAAAACCAAACCAATGCTACTAAAATGATCTTTCCTACCCAAACATTATAAAACAAATCGAATTCCGTTGATTAGACGAGTCGCTCTCCAAAATTTTCAATCTCCTCAAAATCGCTTTATCTGCGCAAGATAAGACGATTGATGAATGGAGCTGTGTAACGGTTGTGGCTTGAGTTAGTGGCTTTAGTCGAAAGTTGGTTAATCCACGCCAATGATTGTAAAATGATGAATATGGGCTAGTGAAGTGGAAAAATGTATTAGTCAATGATTTGAGCAGTATTTCAAAATATATGGCAATGTGTTGAAATTGTCTCTTTAAGTCTTATACGTTAAAAGTCATAAGTATGGTTAGAAATGGGTGAAAACCAAGTAGGTGAACAAAAGACTTCCTCTCCTTCTAAAATGTTCTTTTAAACTCAAACATTATAAAACAAATCGAACTCCGTTGATTCGACGAGTAGCTCTCAAAAATTTTCAATCACCTTAAAATCGCTCTATCTCCGCGTGATAAGACGAATGGTGAATGGAGCTTTGTAACGGTTGTGGCTTGAGTTATTTGGCGTTTGTCGAAAGTTTTCCAAACCTAGCCAATGATTGTAAAATGATCTATATGGGCCAGAGAAGTGGATAAAAGCATTAGATCAATGATTCGAGTAGTATTTCAAAATATATGGCAATGTGTTGAAATTGTCCCTTTATGTCTTAAACGCTAAAAGCCATAAGTATGGTTAGAATAGGGTGAAAGCAGAGTAGTTAAGCAAAACCAAACCAATGCTTCTAAAATGATCTTTCCCACCCAAACATTATAAAACAAATCGAATTCCGTTGATTAGACGAGTCGCTCTCAAAAATTTTCAATCTCCTCAAAATCGCTTTTTATCTCCGCGAGATAAGACGATTAGTAAATAGAAAATTGTAACGGTTGTAGCTTGAGTTATTTTGCGTTTGTCGAAAGTTTTCCAAACCTAGCCAATGATTGTAAAATGATCTATATGGGCCAGAGAAGTGGATAAAAGCATTAGATCAATGATTTGAGTAGTATTTCAAAATATATGGCAATGTGTTGAAATTGTCCCTTTATGTCTTAAACGCTAAAAGCCATAAGTATGGTTAGAATAGGGTGAAAGCAGAGTAGTTAAGCAAAACCAAACCAATGCTTCTAAAATGATCTTTCCCACCCAAACATTATAAAACAAATCGAATTCCGTTGATTAGACGAGTCTATCTCAAAAATTTTCAATCTCCTCAAAATTGCTTTATCTGTGCAGGATAAGACGATTGGTGAATGGAGCTTTGTAACGGTTTTGGCTTGAGTTATTTGCGTTTGTCGAAAGTTGGCCATTCCACGCCAATGTTTGTAAAATTATTTATATGGCCCAGAGAAGTGGATAAAAGCATTAGATCAATGATCCGAGCTGTATTTCAAAATATATGGCAATGTGTTGAAATTGTCTCTTTAAGTCTTATACGTTAAAAGTCATAAGTATGGTTAGAAATAGGTGAAAGAAGAATTGTTGTGCGAAACCAACCAAAGCTTCTAAAATGATCTTCCCTACCCAAACATTATAAAACAAATCGAAATTCGTTGATTAGTCGAGTCTATCTCAAAAATTTTCAACCTCCTCAAAATCGCCTTATCTGCGCGAGATAAGTCACTTGGTGAATGGAGCTGTGCAACAGTTGTGCCTTGAGTTATTTGCGTTTGTCGAAAGTTTTCCAAACCTCGCCAATGTTTGTAAAATTATCTATATTGGCCAGAGAAGTGGATAAACGCATTAGATCAATGATTCTAGCAGTATTTCAATATATATGGCAATGTGTTGAAATTGTCTCATTACGCTTTATACGTTAAAAGCCATAAGTATGGTTAGAATTGGGTGATAGCAGAATAGCTGTTCGTAACCAACCCAATGCTTCTAAAATTATCTTTCCTACCCAAACATTATAAAACAAATCGAAATCCGTTGATTCGACGAGTTGCTCTCAAAAATTTTCAATCTCCTATAAATGGCTCTATTTCCGCGAGATAAGACGAATGGTGAATGGAGCTTCGTAAAGGTTGTAGCTTGTGTTATTTGCGTTTGTCGAAAGTTGGCCAAACCTCGCCAACGATTGTAAAATTATTTATATGGACCAGAGAAGTGGATAAAAGCATTAGATCAATGATTCGAGCAGTATTTCAAAATATATGGCAATGTGTTGAAATTGTCTCTTTAAGTCTTATACGTTAAATGTCATAAGTATGTTTAGAATAGGGTGAAAGCAGAATAGTTGGGCGAAACAAATCGAAAGCTTCTAAAATGATCTATCCCACCCAAACATTATAAAACAAATCGAATACCGTTGATTAGTCGAGTCTATCTCAAAAATTTTCAATCACCTCAAATCACTTTATCTGCGCGAGATAAGACACTTGGTGAATGGTGCTGTGCAACGGTGGTGCTTTGAGTTATTTGCGTCTTTCGAAAGTTGGCCAAACCTCGCCAATGATTGTAAAATTATCTATATGGGCCAGAGAAGTGGATAAAAGCATTAGATCAATGATTCGAGCAGTATTTCAAAATATATGGCAAAGGGTTGAAATTGTCTCATTACGCTTTATACGTTAAAAGCCGTAAGTATGGTTAGAATTGGGTGATAACAGAATAGCTGTGCGAAACCAACCCAACGCTCGTAAAATTATCTTTCCCACCCAAACATTATAAAACAAATCGAAATCCGTTGATTAGTCGAGTCAATTCAAAAATTTTCAATCTCCTCAAAATCGCTTTATCTCCGCGAGATAAGACGATTAGTGAATAGAAAATTGTAACGGTTGTAGCTTGAGTTATTTTGCGTTTGTCGAAAGTTTTCCAAACCTAGCCAATGATTGTAAAATGATCTATATGGGCCAGAGAAGTGGATAAAAGCATTAGATCAATGATTCGAGCAGTATTTCAAAATATATGGCAAAGGGTTGAAATTGTCTCATTACGCTTTATACGTTAAAAGCCGTAAGTATGGTTAGAATTGGGTGATAACAGAATAGCTGTGCGAAACCAACCCAACGCTCGTAAAATTATCTTTCCCACCCAAACATTATAAAACAAATCGAAATCCGTTGATTAGTCGAGTCAATTCAAAAATTTTCAATCTCCTCAAAATCGCTTTATCTCCGCGAGATAAGACGATTAGTGAATAGAAAATTGTAACGGTTGTAGCTTGAGTTATTTTGCGTTTGTCGAAAGTTTTCCAAACCTAGCCAATGATTGTAAAATGATCTATATGGGCCAGAGAAGTGGATAAAAGCATTAGATCAATGATTCGAGTAGTATTTCAAAATATATGGCAATGGGTTGAAATTGTCACTTTATGTCTTAAACGCTAAAAGCCATAAGTATGGTTAGAATAGGGTGAAAGCAGAATAGATGTACGAAACCAACCCAATTCTTCTAAAATTGTCTTTTAAACCCAAACATTATAAAACAAATCGAATACCGTTGATTAGACGAGTCGCTCTCAAAAATTTTCAATCTCCTCAAAATCGCTTTATCTCCGCGAGATAAGACGATTAGTAAATAGAAAATTGTAACGGTTGTAGCTTGAGTTATTTGGCGTTTGTCGAAAGTTTTCCAAACCTAACCAATGATTGTAAAATGATCTATATGGGCCAGAGAAGTGGATAAAAGCATTAGATCATTGATTCGAACAGTATTTTTAAATATATGGCAATGTGTTGAAATTGTCCCGTTACGCCTTATACGTTAAATGCCGTAAGTATGGCTAGATTTAGGTTAAAAGCAGAATAGTTAAGCAAAACCAAACCAATGCTACTAAAATGATCTTTCCTACCCAAACATTATAAAACAAATCGAATTCCGTTGATTAGACGAGTCGCTCTCAAAAATTTTCAATCTCCTCAAAATCGCTTTATCTGCGCAAGATAAGACGATTGATGAATGGAGCTATGTAACGGTTGTGGCTTGAGTTAGTGGCTTTAGCCGAAAGTTGGTTAATCCACGCCAATGATTGTAAAATGATGAATATGGGCTAGTGAAGTGGAAAAATGTATTAGTCAATGATTTGAGCAGTATTTCAAAATATATGGCAATGTGTTGAAATTGTCTCTTTAAGTCTTATACGTTAAAAGTCATAAGTATGGTTAGAAATGGGTGAAAACCAAGTAGGTTAACAAAAGACTTCCTCTCCTTCTAAAATGTTCTTTTAAACTCAAACATTATAAAACAAATCGAACTCCGTTGATTCGACGAGTAGCTCTCAAAAATTTTCAATCACCTAAAAATCGCTTTATCTCCGCGTGATAAGACGAATGGTGAATGGAGCTTTGTAACGGTAATGGCTTGAGTTAGTGGCGTTTGTCATAAGTTGGCCAAACCTAGCCAATGATTGTAAAATGATCTATATGGGCCAGAGAAGTGGATAAAAGCATTAGATCAATGATTCGAGCAGTATTTCAAAATATATGGCAAAGGGTTGAAATTGTCCCTTTATGTCTTAAACGCTAAAAGCCATAAGTATGGTTAGAATAGGGTGAAAGCAGAATAGATGTATGAAACCAACCCAATTCTTCTAAAATTGTCTTTTAAACCCAAACATTATAAAACAAATCGAATACCGTTGATTAGACGAGTCGCTCTCAAAAATTTTCAATCTCCTCAAAATCGATTTATCTCCGCGAGATAAGACGATTAGTAAATAGAAAATTGTAACGGTTGTAGCTTGAGTTATTTTGCGTTTGTCGAAAGTTTTCCAAACCTAGCCAATGATTGTAAAATGATCTATATGGGCCAGAGAAGTGGATAAAAGCATTAGATCAATGATTCGAGTAGTATTTCAAAATATATGGCAATGTGTTCAAATTGTCCCTTTATGTCTTAAACGCTAAAAGCCATAAGTATGGTTAGAATAGGGTGAAAGCAAAATAGATGTACGAAATCAACCCAATTCTTCTAAAATTGTCTTTTAAACCCAAACATTATAAAACAAATCGAATACCGTTGATTAGACGAGTCGCTCTCAAAAATTTTCAATCTCCTCAAAATCGCTTTATCTCCGCGAGATAAGACGATTAGTAAATAGAAAATTGTAACGGTTGTAGCTTGAGTTTTTTTGCGTTTGTCGAAAGTTTTCCAAACCTAGCCAATGATTGTAATATGATCTATATGTGCCAGAGAAGTGGATAAAAGCTTTAGATCATTGATTCGAGCAGTATTTCAAAATATATGGCAATGTGTTGAAATTGTCTCTTTAAGTCTTATACGTTAAAAGTCATAAGTATGGTTAGAAATAGGTGAAAGAAGAATAGTTGTGCGAAACCAACCAAAGCTTCTAAAATGATCTTCCCTACCCAAACATTATAAAACAAATCGAAATTCGTTAATTAGTCGAGTCTATCTCAAAAATTTTCAACCTCCTCAAAATCGCCTTATCTGCGCGAGATAAGTCACTTGGTGAATGGAGCTGTGCAACAGTTGTGCCTTGAGTTATTTGCGTTTGTCGAAAGTTTTCCAAACCTCGCCAATGTTTGTAAAATTATCTATATTGGCCAGAGAAGTGGATAAACGCATTAGATCAATGATTCTAGCAGTATTTCAATATATATGGCAATGTGTTGAAATTGTCTCATTACGCTTTATACGTTAAAAGCCATAAGTATGGTTAGAATTGGGTGATAGCAGAATAGCTGTTCGTAACCAACCCAATGCTTCTAAAATTATCTTTCCTACCCAAACATTATAAAACAAATCGAAATCCGTTGATTCGACGAGTTGCTCTCAAAAATTTTCAATCTCCTATAAATGGCTCTATTTCCGCGAGATAAGACGAATGGTGAATGGAGCTTCGTAAAGGTTGTAGCTTGTGTTATTTGCGTTTGTCGAAAGTTGGCCAAACTTCGCCAACGATTGTAAAATTATTTATATGGACCAGAGAAGTGGATAAAAGCATTAGATCAATGATTCGAGCAGTATTTCAAAATATATGGCAATGTGTTGAAATTGTCTCTTTTAGTCTTATACGTTAAATTTCATAAGTATGTTTAGAATAGGGTGAAAGCAGAATAGTTGGGCGAAACAAATCGAAAGCTTCTAAAATGATCTATCCCACCCAAACATTATAAAACAAATCGAATACCGTTGATTAGTCGAGTCTATCTCAAAAATTTTCAATCACCTCAAATCACTTTATCTGCGCGAGATAAGACACTTGGTGAATGGAGCTGTGCAACGGTGGTGCTTTGAGTTATTTGCGTTTTTCGAAAGTTGGCCAAACCTCACCAATGATTGTAAAATTATCTATATGGGCCAGAGAAGTGGATAAAAGCATTAGATCAATGATTCGAGAAGTATTTCAAAATATATGGCAAAGGGTTGAAATTGTCTCATTACGCTTTATACGTTAAAAGCCGTAAGTATGGTTAGAATTGGGTGATAACAGAATAGCTGTGCGAAACCAACCCAACGCTCGTAAAATTATCTTTCCCACCCAAACATTATAAAACAAATCGAAATCCGTTGATTAGTCGAGTCAATTCAAAAATTTTCAATCTCCCCAAAATCGCTTTATCTGCGCGAGATAAGACGATTGATGAATGGAGCTGTGTAACGGTTGTGGCTTGAGTTATTTGCGTTTGTCGAAAGTTGGCCAATCCACGCCAATGATTGTAAAATTATTTATATGGGCCACAGAAGTGGATAAAAGCATTAGATCAATGATCCGAGCTGTATTTCAAAATATATGGCAATGTGTTGAAATTGTCTCTTTAAGTCTTATACGTTAAATGTCATAAGTATGTTTAGAATAGGGTGAAAGCAGAATAGTTGGGCGAAACAAATCGAAAGCTTCTAAAATGATCTATCCCACCCAAACATTATAAAACAAATCGAATACCGTTGATTAGTCGAGTCTATCTCAAAAATTTTCAATCACCTCAAATCACTTTATCTGCGCGAGATAAGACACTTGGTGAATGGAGCTGTGCAACGGTGGTGCTTTGAGTTATTTGCGTTTTTCGAAAGTTGGCCAAACCTCACCAATGATTGTAAAATTATCTATATGGGCCAGAGAAGTGGATAAAAGCATTAGATCAATGATTCGAGAAGTATTTCAAAATATATGGCAAAGGGTTGAAATTGTCTCATTACGCTTTATACGTTAAAAGCCGTAAGTATGGTTAGAATTGGGTGATAACAGAATAGCTGTGCGAAACCAACCCAACGCTCGTAAAATTATCTTTCCCACCCAAACATTATAAAACAAATCGAAATCCGTTGATTAGTCGAGTCAATTCAAAAATTTTCAATCTCCCCAAAATCGCTTTATCTGCGCGAGATAAGACGATTGATGAATGGAGCTGTGTAACGGTTGTGGCTTGAGTTATTTGCGTTTGTCGAAAGTTGGCCAATCCACGCCAATGATTGTAAAATTATTTATATGGGCCACAGAAGTGGATAAAAGCATTAGATCAATGATCCGAGCTGTATTTCAAAATATATGGCAATGTGTTGAAATTGTCTCTTTAAGTCTTATACGTTAAATGTCATAAGTATGTTTAGAATAGGGTGAAAGCAGAATAGTTGGGCGAAACAAATCGAAAGCTTCTAAAATGATCTATCCCACCCAAACATTATAAAACAAATCGAATACCGTTGATTAGTCGAGTCTATCTCAAAAATTTTCAATCACCTCAAATCACTTTATCTGCGCGAGATAAGACACTTGGTGAATGGTGCTGTGCAACGGTGGTGCTTTGAGTTATTTGCGTCTTTCGAAAGTTGGCCAAACCTCGCCAATGATTCTAAAATTATCTATATGGGCCAGAGAAGTGGATAAAAGCATTAGATCAATGATTCGAGCAGTATTTCAAAATATATGGCAAAGGGTTGAAATTGTCTCATTACGCTTTATACGTTAAAAGCCGTAAGTATGGTTAGAATTGGGTGATAGCAGAATAGCTGTTCGAAACCAACCCAATGCTTCTAAAATTATCTTTCCTACCCAAACATTATAAAACAAATCGAAATCCGTTGATTCGACGAGTTGCTCTCAAAAATTTTCAATCTCCTATAAATGGATCTATTTCCGCGAGATAAGACGAATGGTGAATGGAGCTTCGTAAAGGTTGTAGCTTGTGTTATTTGCGTTTGTCGAAAGTTGGCCAAACCTCGCCAACGATTGTAAAATTATTTATATGGACCAGAGAAGTGGATAAAAGCATTAGATCAATGATTCGAGCAGTATTTCAAAATATATGGCAATGTGTTGAAATTGTCTCTTTAAGTCTTATACGTTAAAAGTCATAAGTATGGTTAGAAATGGGTGAAAACCAAGTAGGTTAACAAAAGACTTCCTCTCCTTCTAAAATGTTCTTTTAAACTCAAACATTATAAAACAAATCGAACTCCGTTGATTCGACGAGTAGCTCTCAAAAATTTTCAATCACCTAAAAATCGCTTTATCTCCGCGTGATAAGACGAATGGTGAATGGAGCTTTGTAACGGTAATGGCTTGAGTTAGTGGCGTTTGTCATAAGTTGGCCAAACCTAGCCAATGATTGTAAAATGATCTATATGGGCCAGAGAAGTGGATAAAAGCATTAGATCAATGATTCGAGCAGTATTTCAAAATATATGGCAAAGGGTTGAAATTGTCCCTTTATGTCTTAAACGCTAAAAGCCATAAGTATGGTTAGAATAGGGTGAAAGCAGAATAGATGTATGAAACCAACCCAATTCTTCTAAAATTGTCTTTTAAACCCAAACATTATAAAACAAATCGAATACCGTTGATTAGACGAGTCGCTCTCAAAAATTTTCAATCTCCTCAAAATCGATTTATCTCCGCGAGATAAGACGATTAGTAAATAGAAAATTGTAACGGTTGTAGCTTGAGTTATTTTGCGTTTGTCGAAAGTTTTCCAAACCTAGCCAATGATTGTAAAATGATCTATATGGGCCAGAGAAGTGGATAAAAGCATTAGATCAATGATTCGAGCAGTATTTCAAAATATATGGCAAAGGGTTGAAATTGTCCCTTTATGTCTTAAACGCTAAAAGCCATAAGTATGGTTAGAATAGGGTGAAAGCAGAATAGATGTATGAAACCAACCCAATTCTTCTAAAATTGTCTTTTAAACCCAAACATTATAAAACAAATCGAATACCGTTGATTAGACGAGTCGCTCTCAAAAATTTTCAATCTCCTCAAAATCGATTTATCTCCGCGAGATAAGACGATTAGTAAATAGAAAATTGTAACGGTTGTAGCTTGAGTTATTTTGCGTTTGTCGAAAGTTTTCCAAACCTAGCCAATGATTGTAAAATGATCTATATGGGCCAGAGAAGTGGATAAAAGCATTAGATCAATGATTCGAGTAGTATTTCAAAATATATGGCAATGTGTTCAAATTGTCCCTTTATGTCTTAAACGCTAAAAGCCATAAGTATGGTTAGAATAGGGTGAAAGCAGAATAGATGTACGAAACCAACCCAATTCTTCTAAAATTGTCTTTTAAACCCAAACATTATAAAACAAATCGAATACCGTTGATTAGACGAGTCGCTCTCAAAAATTTTCAATCTCCTCAAAATCGCTTTATCTCCGCGAGATAAGACGATTAGTAAATAGAAAATTGTAACGGTTGTAGCTTGAGTTTTTTTGCGTTTGTCGAAAGTTTTCCAAACCTAGCCAATGATTGTAATATGATCTATATGTGCCAGAGAAGTGGATAAAAGCTTTAGATCATTGATTCGAGCAGTATTTCAAAATATATGGCAATGTGTTGAAATTGTCTCTTTAAGTCTTATACGTTAAAAGTCATAAGTATGGTTAGAAATAGGTGAAAGAAGAATAGTTGTGCGAAACCAACCAAAGCTTCTAAAATGATCTTCCCTACCCAAACATTATAAAACAAATCGAAATTCGTTAATTAGTCGAGTCTATCTCAAAAATTTTCAACCTCCTCAAAATCGCCTTATCTGCGCGAGATAAGTCACTTGGTGAATGGAGCTGTGCAACAGTTGTGCCTTGAGTTATTTGCGTTTGTCGAAAGTTTTCCAAACCTCGCCAATGTTTGTAAAATTATCTATATTGGCCAGAGAAGTGGATAAACGCATTAGATCAATGATTCTAGCAGTATTTCAATATATATGGCAATGTGTTGAAATTGTCTCATTACGCTTTATACGTTAAAAGCCATAAGTATGGTTAGAATTGGGTGATAGCAGAATAGCTGTTCGTAACCAACCCAATGCTTCTAAAATTATCTTTCCTACCCAAACATTATAAAACAAATCGAAATCCGTTGATTCGACGAGTTGCTCTCAAAAATTTTCAATCTCCTATAAATGGCTCTATTTCGCGAGATAAGACGAATGGTGAATGGAGCTTCGTAAAGGTTGTAGCTTGTGTTATTTGCGTTTGTCGAAAGTTGGCCAAACTTCGCCAACGATTGTAAAATTATTTATATGGACCAGAGAAGTGGATAAAAGCATTAGATCAATGATTCGAGCAGTATTTCAAAATATATGGCAATGTGTTGAAATTGTCTCTTTTAGTCTTATACGTTAAATTTCATAAGTATGTTTAGAATAGGGTGAAAGCAGAATAGTTGGGCGAAACAAATCGAAAGCTTCTAAAATGATCTATCCCACCCAAACATTATAAAACAAATCGAATACCGTTGATTAGTCGAGTCTATCTCAAAAATTTTCAATCACCTCAAATCACTTTATCTGCGCGAGATAAGACACTTGGTGAATGGAGCTGTGCAACGGTGGTGCTTTGAGTTATTTGCGTTTTTCGAAAGTTGGCCAAACCTCACCAATGATTGTAAAATTATCTATATGGGCCAGAGAAGTGGATAAAAGCATTAGATCAATGATTCGAGAAGTATTTCAAAATATATGGCAAAGGGTTGAAATTGTCTCATTACGCTTTATACGTTAAAAGCCGTAAGTATGGTTAGAATTGGGTGATAACAGAATAGCTGTGCGAAACCAACCCAACGCTCGTAAAATTATCTTTCCCACCCAAACATTATAAAACAAATCGAAATCCGTTGATTAGTCGAGTCAATTCAAAAATTTTCAATCTCCCCAAAATCGCTTTATCTGCGCGAGATAAGACGATTGATGAATGGAGCTGTGTAACGGTTGTGGCTTGAGTTATTTGCGTTTGTCGAAAGTTGGCCAATCCACGCCAATGATTGTAAAATTATTTATATGGGCCACAGAAGTGGATAAAAGCATTAGATCAATGATCCGAGCTGTATTTCAAAATATATGGCAATGTGTTGAAATTGTCTCTTTAAGTCTTATACGTTAAATGTCATAAGTATGTTTAGAATAGGGTGAAAGCAGAATAGTTGGGCGAAACAAATCGAAAGCTTCTAAAATGATCTATCCCACCCAAACATTATAAAACAAATCGAATACCGTTGATTAGTCGAGTCTATCTCAAAAATTTTCAATCACCTCAAATCACTTTATCTGCGCGAGATAAGACACTTGGTGAATGGTGCTGTGCAACGGTGGTGCTTTGAGTTATTTGCGTCTTTCGAAAGTTGGCCAAACCTCGCCAATGATTCTAAAATTATCTATATGGGCCAGAGAAGTGGATAAAAGCATTAGATCAATGATTCGAGCAGTATTTCAAAATATATGGCAAAGGGTTGAAATTGTCTCATTACGCTTTATACGTTAAAAGCCGTAAGTATGGTTAGAATTGGGTGATAGCAGAATAGCTGTTCGAAACCAACCCAATGCTTCTAAAATTATCTTTCCTACCCAAACATTATAAAACAAATCGAAATCCGTTGATTCGACGAGTTGCTCTCAAAAATTTTCAATCTCCTATAAATGGATCTATTTCCGCGAGATAAGACGAATGGTGAATGGAGCTTCGTAAAGGTTGTAGCTTGTGTTATTTGCGTTTGTCGAAAGTTGGCCAAACCTCGCCAACGATTGTAAAATTATTTATATGGACCAGAGAAGTGGATAAAAGCATTAGATCAATGATTCGAGCAGTATTTCAAAATATATGGCAATGTGTTGAAATTGTCTCTTTAAGTCTTATACGTTAAAAGTCATAAGTATGGTTAGAAATGGGTGAAAACCAAGTAGGTTAACAAAAGACTTCCTCTCCTTCTAAAATGTTCTTTTAAACTCAAACATTATAAAACAAATCGAACTCCGTTGATTCGACGAGTAGCTCTCAAAAATTTTCAATCACCTAAAAATCGCTTTATCACCGCGTGATAAGACGAATGGTGAATGGAGCTTTGTAACGGTAATGGCTTGAGTTAGTGGCGTTTGTCATAAGTTGGCCAAACTAGCCAATGATTGTAAAATGATCTATATGGGCCAGAAGTGGATAAAAGCATTAGATCAATGATGTCCAGCAGTATTTCAAAATAGTATGGCAAAGGGTTGAAATTGTCCCTTTATGTCTTAACGCTAAAAGCCATAAGTATGGTTAGAATAGGGTGAAAGCAGAATAGATGTATGAAACCAACCCAATTCTTCTAAAATTGTCTTTTATAACCCAAAACATT